>PVIH01003004.1:0-44558 GCA_004025045.1 Sigmodon hispidus
TTTTTTTTTTTTTTTTTTCTTTTTTGAGACAGGGTTTCTCTGTGTAGCCCTGACTATCCTGGAACTCTGTAGACCAGGCTGGCCTCTGCCTCCAGAGTGCTGGGATTAAAGGCATGCACCATGACCACTTGGATTTTTCTTTCTTTTTTCTTTAAGTTTTATTTATTTATTATGTATACAGTGTTTTGCCTGTGTATATGCCTGCATGTCACCAGAGGACACCATTATAGATGGTTCCTAGTTGCCATGTAGTTGGTGGGAATTGAACTCAGGATCTTTGGAAGAGCAGCCAGTGCTCCTAACCTCTGAGCCATCTCTCCAGCCCCTTGAGGGGTGAGGGGAGGTCTTTCCACCTAGCCTCAAACTCACAAAGATGCCTCTGCCACCTGAATACTAGGATAAAATTTATATACTACCTGCCCAGCATGTACAGCATGGCCCCTTCCAATTGTTATCCAGGCTAGAGGTTGAAGAATCCTTCCTGATTCCCCTTCACTGCCTCATTTCCTATTTAACTGATGGCTGGTCTCCTTTGGAAGATCTCCTTGTAACAGGCCAAAAGGTTCTCCATCTTGTCTCAACTGAAGCTATCTTTGGTTTAAAATGAAACTGACTCCTTCTCCCCCCCCCCCCCACTTACCACCCTGAAAAGTCCCCTGGGAAAGCACTCAACCAACCCTGTTCTAGAAACTCGGAGTTAAAATGCCCCAGCTAACTCTATGCTCCTGGCTCCTGTTAAACTGCTTGCTTGCTTCCCCTAACAACCAGGATGTAGTTTTTTTTTCTGTGTTGTCTTAAAATGTCTTTCCACACAGTTGCAGGCTGGCTGACTACAGACTCTCAATTTGAATTTTGATCGCACTGAGTGGTCTTTTGTCTCTACCCCGCCACACTCCTGCCCTCTCCCTCTCCCCACCACACTGTCTTAGCTTGTCCATACTCCCTATTTCTGCCTTCTAACAGGATCCCAGGGCGTGTCTCTAAGCGCACTAACAGCCAGCTCAAGGAAGCCACCTGACTTCATTGCATAAGCTTTAGGCTCAACCGGACTGGACACAGGCTGTGGTATAAAGTTTAGTAAAGCGCTCAGTGCCCTTCCAGGCTTGGCCTGCTGGTCCAGGCTGCATCCCATCAGGCCTTTCTTAGGCCCTGCAGGAGTTCTTCTTAGATCTCCCTTAATCCAGGTGCAGCAGCTGTCCCCAATAGTAAACCCTTCAGTGCAGTTTTGTTTTGTCTTTTCAGCATAGTTCTTAACATGAGGAAGTACTCCACATGCCCACTGGAATTACTGCCATAGGCAATAGAGTTCAAGTGCTACTGTAGGGAAACAGAGCTGAACTATTGCCTCTCCCCTAACTTCAGCTTTATCTACACTGGCTCTAGGCCCTGACTCCTCCCTTATCTCCAAGGAGCCTCTGTTCTGACTCTGGGGTCATATCCCAGATAACATTCCAAAGAGATTGATGACCCTACCTTAGTTCCAGTCATCCCTGGCACTCATCCCATTTCTGACATTCTCAAATGCCTTCCTCCAGTCCTGACCTGGTCCAAGCTAGACCCTCCTTCCCCCCAACCCCCAGCAGGTCCCTAAGTCCCCCCCTCTCCCTCCCAGGCTCCCCATGTCTGGATTTTCCCCTATTACTGACAGATGCCCTCCTCTGACCTTACCTTATGCAGGCTCTCATCCAGAACTCTGTACACACTCCCAGCATTAATTCAGCCTTGGTCCCTCATCCCAATCTCAGCCTTCACTGCAATCCCACCTGGAAGTTCAACCATCCTGGTCCCTCCCCATTCCCCCACAGGCCAGTACCTTCTCTGTTTTTCTTTAAACTAGGAGAAGTTTATGTTTCTACCATGCATATCTAATGCCCAAAGAAGTCAGAAGAGACCATTGGATCTCCTGGGATCTAAGTTACAGATGGTTGTGAGCCACTACATGGGTTCTGGGAATCAAACCTGCATCCTCTGAAAGAGCAGCAAGTACTCTTAACCATTGAGCCTTCCCTCTAGCCCCAAACACAATTTCCTAAAATCATTTGGAGATGAGGAAGTCACTTAATACAACTTAAAGAAAACAGGCCAGGTCATTCCAGGAGATGGTTATACATACGTGTAAAGCTGGATTTACACATTTGCACATACAAGGGACGAAAGGACCATTCTAAACATGATAAGCATAATGATCATAAGGCTGTGCCTGAAAAGATGGCTCTAGCAGGGAGTAAATCCACTAGCCCACAATCAGTGAGGAGAACTAACTCCATCTACAGCAGAAACCACGAGCCATTCCACACATCTGTGGCACAGTTAAGATACTTTCACATGAACAAACATGAAACAGAAATCTTATTGGAAATAGCTGCCTGTGCAGCTGATCAACAGTTATATTTGGGTTTATAAAGTTGCTTTTGTTCCCTGTCAAAACAGAAGTGCCAAGAGAGCAAAAGTTACAGCTGCCAGTCTTGCTCCATCCTCGGGTCAGCTGGTACCCAACACACTCATCCCCCTCTGTGATGCAGATCACGAGGTAAAGGGGATTCTCATGCACTAGGCCTGGTTTCCCAAACACCCATGACACCTAAAGAGAGATACTCTTCAACTGCATCACAAGGCTTGGTGCCTTCAGCAGCACCTGACTAATGTTCCCAGCAAGTATTGCAGCATTCCCCAAGATGGGAAAACAGTTTCATGAACTCAGGTCATGGGACAAAGAGTTACTAGACAGCCTGCTGGAATGTGATGAGCAGTCAGGGTGGTGTTCAAGGACAAAGTCCAGCCCATGAGAGTTAATGTCAGATACAAGCTTCAGTTCTTTATTCTAAAGGAGTTAGGCTACAGATGTGTCCATGATAACTACCCAGATCACAAGTCAAAGACGTATGGTATGTATTCAATAGAAATGGTGACATTGATTCTCGAGGCAGTCTTTGGAAAGCTATCAGAACCTCCTCAGAAAGAAGGTGTGGGCCCTAGAGACAGTAATGTCCTCTCCCTCCCCAAACCAGATAGTATCTGTCCATAGCCATACTGAACACACACTCCCGTACACACCCCACAGCACAGCATAGCACATTAGCACAACAGTTATTTTCTCCTTTGATGGAAAGAGATTACTCTCTTGACATTTACAGAGTGACAGTGAGAGATGTGTGAAAGGCAGCACAATGATGTGTCCAAAACGCCTTGCAAACCAGCCCACAGTTAGCAAGGATCTTGAGGAATTCGCAGTGAAAATTTTGGCCAACAGAAGCATAGACAATAGAATTGAGGCAAGTGTGAGAAAAGCTCAGGATCTCAGGGCCTGGTCAATGGCATCGTGGTGATTGCAGGTGTCCTCAGTCAAGTGGGTTCCTGATAGCGTGTCTGAGAGCAGGACCAGGTTGTAGGGCAGACTATAGAGCAAGAAGACAAACCCAAAAGCAAGGATAACCCACATAGCCCGGTGCTTCTGCACCATGCGGGCCTTGAAGAGCATGTGCAGTGTGAACCCATAACAAAACAACATGACCAACAGTAGCAGGAGGAAGCCAAATGTGGAACAGGCCACACAACATTATCCGAAAATTTGGTGTGGCTTCCCCCAGAACCTCATCGTAGATTGTTCCAGAACTGTATAGTTTATATGCCTGGTGGAAAATGGCAAAGGGCAGAGACAAAATCAAAGATAGACCCAACACGCCTAGACATACAAACTTAACCAAGTGGCCTTTTGGGTCAGTGTGCATGTAGCAGGGACAATAGCCAGGTATGATGCAGGCCAATAGCAGGTTACTACTGAAGAAGTTGACTTCCTTCAGGAGTGAGACCATCCTGCACAGGGGAGTGCCAAATATCCACCCTTTCAATTTAGAGACAGCCCAGAAGGGCAGGGTCACGAAAGGAGAAGGTCAGTGATGGCTAGGTTCAGCAGTAGACACCAGTGACAGAGCAGCTCCTTTGCCTGTATAAGATGATCAGCATTGCCAGCAAGTTTCCCAGCAAGCTAAGCAGAGACAGCAGTGCATAGAAGACAACTAAAGCCTGCCTGTTGGTTATTGGAACTCTCTTACAAAGGCTGAGATAATCTCCAACTGGTGGCATTCTAGTCATATTTCCAAATTGTTTCTCAAAGTCATCCCACTTCATATTATGGAGAGCAGCCCAGAAGTAATATTCAGCTTTGGTCATGGTTTGATCTAGGTGAAAGGTTAGGAGAAAAATGTGATTTAGTAACCAAATTCAAGTGTCACAAGTGTTATGGGATATTATTATTAGCTTCTCTGTTACGTTGACAACCAGAGTTTATCCCCTTGGCCTGCAACTTGAACTTCTTCAGAAGTTAGATTCTATTTTATTATTATTTTATTTCATGTGAATTGGTGTTCTGCCTGTATGTATAACTGTAAGGGTGTCAGATCTTGGAATTACAGACAGTTGTTAGCTGCCATGTGGATGCTGGGAATTGAACTCAGGTCCTCTGGAAGAACAGTCAGTGCTCTTACATGCAGCTACCAAATTGCTCTTAAATACTCAGGAAAGAGACAGCACACAGCAAAACAGGAGGAGGCAAGGTGTATCTGAGTGTCCCTCCCTGCATTATTTCATATATGTGCCCCCTCATTGTTGTTTGCCCTTTAAAAAAGACATTATTTTTCTTTTTTTTTTTTTAAAACTTTGTTATTTACTTGCCTTGATGTTTGCCTGGAACTGGAACTAGAGACAGTTGTTAGCTGCCATGTGGGTGCTGGGAATTGAACCCGGGTCCTCTGGAAGAGCAGAGGGTGCTCTTAACCGCTGAGCCATCTCTCCAGCCCCGACATTATTTTTCATTGTGTTTAGTTATGTGTGTGTATATGCATGCTTGTCTGCAGAGGCCAGAAGAAGACATCATATTCCTTGGAATGGAGCTATAGGGAGTTGTGACTTGCTCAACTGGGAACCAAACCCTCAAGGCAGTCCATGCTCTTAACTACTCAGCCAAATCTCCAGCCTTGTTTGCCTTTCTTGACATCTGCCTGGAGAGAGACAGGTGACATTAAACTGCCTGCTGTGCCTTGACTTATGATGAGTTTATGTCCAGTTTTCATAGTTGTAAACATCATGTATTTAAATTTTTTCTTTCCCACATTTAGGATACACATAAGGGTTGGTGATATACATCAATAGGTGAAAGAGCTTGTGTGAGCACATATATATTTGTACACACACAAATAAGCCTCTACCCAACTGAAGGTTCTCAATCTGTAAGCATTTAGAATCTAACTAGGTTAGAAGTGAGTGAACTGTTACCAAATGCCCACTCTCTCCATGGTGACCCTGACCAGGGCCTTGAACTCCTGTGGATTTCCATTTATCATCTGCAAACTGTGAGAAGATAAAGACTCCTCTCTGGCTCCCAGGCCTTGGATTCTATGACAGGTGCACTCACAACTCCACACCTTAGGGTGCTCTCTCCCTGACAGTGTGTGCATCTTCACAGAAGATGAGAGCTAATCTGGGATCAATCACACTGAATTGGGGAATTGTTCATCTCAGCCACATAGCAGGAGAAAAATAAAAGCAAAGGATGAGGGGACTGTGATCACAACCACTTAGGAAGTCAGAGTTGAGAACATACTCCCAGTGAGTAGACAGGAAACAGTTTAGGAGCCGGATGGTGGTGGCATACACCTTTAATCCCAGCACTCAAGAAGCAGAGAAGGTGAATCTTTAAGTTCAAGGCCAGCCTGCTCTGACAAAGTGAGTTCCAGGATAGCCAGGGTCACACAGAGAATTCCTATTTAAAAAGAAAAAAAAGAGGAGGAAGAAGAGAAGGAAGAAGAAGAGAAGAGACAATTTATCAGAAATTCTTCCATTCCACAGAAACCAGTACTTTTTTAGGATTTATTTATTTATTATGTGTACAGTGGTCTGCCTGCATGTATTTCTGCACACCAGAAGAGGGCACCAGATATCATTACAGATGGTTGTGAGCCACCATATGGTTGCTGGGAATTGAACTTAGGACTCTGGAAGAACAGCCAGTGCTCTCAACCACTGAGTGTATTTTCTAAACTAAAATTGAACCAAGGCTTCCTATTGAACCAGCTGTGTATATTCTGTGTGTGCAACAGCCTGCAGCTCAGAGACCAAAATAATCAAACAGCTGGAGGAGCTGGATGAGTAAAGGAAAAGTAGGGAAATCAGACCACATCTCCCCTCAGAGCCCCACCCACATCTGCATTCGGGTACAGATTAGGTCATGGGACCCAACAGCAACAGAGGTTCTGTGGGTTCTGCAGGGATATCAGGGTAAAGCTACAGTTAAAGGTGTGTACTCTCTAAACTCGCCTCCATAGATGATCACTTCATCATTCTCGGGTTTGGAGATTCACCCTATTGTGCAATCCCCAAGTTCCTAAGAGAGCCTTGGGAACCTTCCACCTTCCCCCGAGGAGAGTAAGAGGGAGGTTTGACCTTCAACAACACAAGTTTCAGACGTCTGGTAGGAGAGACTTGGGGGAGTCTATAAGGAGAACTTTCAGGAAGCTTACACAGAGATTGAGAAGTCTACACTTAATCTGTGTTTGAACAGCTTAAGCTGGTGCTGGGAATAGAACCCAGGACCCAGTACATGCTGGGGCAAGTAACCTACCACTGAGCTACACTTGCAGCCCACTGTTTATTTTCTGGTTTCATTGTATCTCTTTTAGCCCATGTTAGCCTTGAGCTCTGTGTAGCTGATGACCATAAACTTCCATCTATCTCTCAAATGGTGCAATTAAAGGTGAGCATCACCATGCCCGGCTATAAGCACATCATTTCATTCATGGCATAGGCACCTTTAGGGTCTTTGTGGTAGAGATTTTGGAAGAAAAAGCTGACCACTCATTTCCAATTATTGTTTGGTTAGAGCAGCGATGAGGTTTGGGGCATGGCCACTTTTCCCTGGAGTCTAGCTAGAGAGTATAGACCATTAGGAGTAGGAGAATCAGTGGAGGACCAGCTGAGGCTGACATAATGGCTGCTCCCCATTTAGCACTGAAGGACAGTTACTCTGGAAAGCTGCCTGAGAGGCCCCTGAGCAGGTCACAGCTGGTCCCCTGACATTATTCCTTTAGCTGAGTGTCTTGGTTAGCCATAACTATCAGTTTAACACAGCCTAGACTCAACTGAGAAGGAACTCCCAGATCACATTGGCCTGTGGGCATCTCTGTGGGAGATTGTCTTGATCGCTAATTGATGTAGAAAAGTCCAGCCCAGGGAGGCACCATCCCTAAGCAGGTCAGGTGGTCCTGGTCTGTATATAAGAAAACTAGGTGGGTTAGGAGAAATGGGTCAATGGTTAAGAACACTGGCTCCTCTTCTAGAAGACTCAGGTTTGGTCTCTAACACCCATAAGGTGGCTCCAAATGGTCTGTAGCACCAGTCTCAGGGAATCTGATGCCCTCTTCTGGCCTCTGAGGGCACTACATGCACATAGTACTTCGGTCATTTAGGCACAACACCCATATACACAGAATTGCCTTTCTATGTGCCAAGATAAACTTTCCCCCCTTGAAAGCAGTTTACAAAGAATTGCACTTAAAATAATATTTGCATTCCTGAATTCATGCTTATGATTCACATAGCAAATTAGTTATGGTCTATTATCTTTTGTACATTTCATATTGTAATTCTTCTTTTGCCTGTAAAAATGAAACCTCAGGGGACTGGAGAGATGGCTCAGCGGTTAAGAGCACAGCTGCTCTTCCAGAGGACCTGGGTTCGATTCCCAGCACCCACATGGCAGCTAACAACTATCTGTAGTTCCAGTTCCAGGCAAACACCAAGGCAAATAAATAAATAAATAAATAAATAAATAAGTAAAAAATGAAACCTCAGGCTCCACAAATTAAAAAAACAAATTTAAATGAAAGCAAGCTAAGCATGACTCTGTGACTGAGCCAACAAGCAGCGCTCCTCTGTAGCTTCTGCTTCAAAGTCCTGTTTGAGATTCTGCCCTGCATCCCTCGATGACCTATAAGGTGAAATACATCCTTTCCACCTCTATGTTGCTTTCAGCCATAATCTTTTATCACAGCAGCAGGGATGAAACCAGGACACTTTTAAACACTTTCCCATTATTACGCAAACTCCACTATGCTGTAATGACATGTTTACACGTGTTTACACTGGACGCTCCTGCTTTGCCCTGTGAGCAGCTAGAAAATGAAGATTTTTTTTTCCAGTTGTCTTTTGATCTGTCCTCTGCCAGGAAACACAGCAAGTGATTGTCAAGGGTTGCAAAGGAAGTAGTATTTCTCATATGACTTATGGAGCGGATACCACCACTATAAAAAGGCCTGCAACATTCAGCCACACACTTCTGTCTAAGGATCTGAGAGTTTTGCTTCCGCACAGTGGGGCTGGTCTTCCTTGGCTGCCATTGCTCCTGCCAGGGCAGCCAATCTATGTTGTCAGTGCCAATCTGTGAACATTTAAATCCTGCCTCTCCCATAAATGCTAACTTTTTATACCACTGGGGCAAATGAGGTGGTCTCCAGGATCCTCCTTGTATTTATAAATAGTGCCAGGAAGGATGGGGCTGAAGCTCTATTGGTACAGTATTTGCCTAATATTTAAGGAGGCCTGGGTTCAATAGTCAGCATGGCATAAAACTTGGCATGAGGTCCAGCTGAGGAGAGAGTGTATGAGCAAAGGAATCAGGATCATGAGGAGGAAACCCACAGAGACAGCTGACCTGAGCTATTGGGAGCTCACTGACTCAGAAACAATCGCTGAGGAACCTTCATGGAAAGGAACTAAACCCTCCAAAGATAGACAACTATCAAAAGGCATGGGCAGTTTGTGGAGTCTCTTGCAGTAGGATCAGAGTTTCTTCCTGGTGCATGAACTGACATCTCGCAGCCCATTCCCTACAGAAGAACACCTAACTCAACTTTAATACTGGGATGAGGGACTCAGACTATCTAACTGGATATGCCAGACTGAACTGACCCACCTTGGGACTCCTTGCCCTCCTTGGGGAATGGATGGGGGGATGGAGTTGGGGAAGACTGAAGGAGGACTTAAAAAAAAAAAAAACTTGGCATGGGAGGCTGGGAATATGGCTCAGCAGGTAAGATCACTTGCTACATAAGCCTGAGAACCTGAGTTCAAATCCTCAGAATCCTTGTAAATCCAGGCATGGCCAAATACACTCTTAGAACTAGGGTATGGGTTGCAGAAACAGGAAGATTGCTAGGGCTTGGTGGCCACCAGCATAGCTCCAGGCTCGGTAGGAGAGCCTGTCTCTTGGGAAGAGTAAGGCATAGGATAATAGAGAAGGACCCAATGTCTTCTCTTGGTCTCCACACATACCTCTCTGTCTCTGTCTCTGTCTCTCTGTCTCTCTCTCTCCCTCCCCTTGTGTGTGTGTGTGTGTGTGTGCACGCCCAAACACACACATCACACATACCACACACATATACACTGACCCCATACATAAACTCAGAATCTATCCATAATGACACATACCTATAATACTTATCAATGCTACATCTGCAGGCATCTACATCTACAGCTGGCATTCATGGCCAGCCTGGAGTGCATGATACTTTGTCTCAAAAAAAAAAAAAAAAAGTTGTAGCAACTATAAGGAGGCAATTACCCTGGTGTCACTGACATTGGACTATTGGGATCTGATGCCTAGACTAGGAAAGACTTGAAATGGGGAAGGGAAGAGAAGGCACATGCCCACCAGTCATCTAAAAAGAAGGTAGCTCCTGGGGCAGAAAACACTGACTAGGGACCCAAGAGGAAACCATGGGACCTAGAACGTAAAATATCAAGAAAGCATCCCTCCTTTGGAGACCTCCTTTTTTTTCTCTCTGAAAACAAAACCCTGAGAGCAACTGCTAGGAAAAAAAATTTTCACCACAAGGGGGCAGCAGTCAACAAACATCAAGGCACCTACACCTACACCGGAGGCACTGAACAAGGCAGGAGGGGGTCAAGTCCAGTCCTGTCTAAGACTCAGTTTTAAAGCAAGTGTGTCGGTGCACACCTATAACCCCAACACTCCAGCTAGAGGACAGTATGAGCTACATAGTGAGTTCCAGTCACCCATGGCTACATAGCAAGACCCTGTCAAAAGATCAATAAATAAATAAATAAGCAAACAAACAAATAGGGGATTCAGTTCCGGGCATCCACTCTAAGCATGTTACAACAGTTTGTAAATCCAGTTTCACGAGATCTGGCTCCTAAGGGCATCTCATACAGAGGGTGCACAAATATACACATAAGCAAAATACTTAGGTACATACATAAAGACTTTAAATAAGATCTAGTTTTAGGGTTTTTGAATATAATTTCCCCCCCCCCCCCGCCTCTGTTTTAAAGCAAGTGTGTTGGTGCACACCTATAACCCCAGCACTCCAGCTAGAGGACAGCATGAGCTACATAGTGAGTTCCGGTCACCCATGGAACTTTCCCTAAGCCCTCTGTTGAACCAGTTTACCATTCTTGTGGATTTTAATAAATCACAAAGAGATTGGGGGAGGGCAGAATCTGCCCACAGCCCAGGAGCAAAGGAGACAGGGCTCCCTGAATGAGCATGGTGGAGGCAGCAGCCTTTTCAGGAAGATGGACCCAAAAGATAAAGATCAGAAGCATCTCTCAGCTCCAGGTCAGGTAAAGCTTTCTGCTGGAGGAGGGGAAAGGCACAAAGATACAGCGGAAAATAAAGCTTTCCCTCTTGAAAGGACAAGCCAGCCCACCAATGCATTCTCTGCACTCCACTTCCCACTCATAAGTTCTCTCAACAGGGAAGCACTTTCTATTCTAAGAGAACTCTCAGTGCCACAAAGATGACTGTGACAGATGCAGCCTGGATGCCAGGCAACTGGCAATGTGCGGGAGTCTCTGTGATATCGCCTTACCACTCTGTCTTAAACTCAATGACTTCCCTGCAAGACTGAGTGCCGAGCAGCAGGGATCTACGTCAGCTTTCATGCACTCACACAGGCATTGGATACACAGACATCTGTTCACATGCTTCCAGAAGAACCTACTTGGATCTGGAGGTCAAAGTAGAAGAGTGTTTCTTTCCTATCCCTCTGACATCCCCGTGGCCATGGCAACAAGGGTAGAGGGCAAGTATGTGACCTGAGATGAGCCAATCAAAGCAAAGGCTGGGCATTTGCTCAATGCAAAGTATGTCATGTCATCTTGTGGTAACGGGTGGATATTTTGTTACCACAAATGACAGTATTGTCCCAGGACTCAAGCATGTGCACACACACACTCACACACAGAGAAAGAAGCTCTGAGAAAATAATCACACACACACACATACAAGTAGAGGCAGGGTTCTGCACAGACCTTGCCCAGGATCATCTTCCCTCTGAACTTCATGCTGTTGCATGAGCCTATGAACATACATTCTTTATGTAGTTCAGACCAATTTAGGGCCTGCAGAGGGCCCAGTTGGCAAAAAGGTTTTCCGTACAAGTGCAAGGATTTAAGCTCCAGCTCTAAAACCTCATCACACACACACAGACACACAAACACACACCTAGCACTTGTGCTCTAATCAATATTTGGGAAGGCAGAGACAGGCAGATTCCTTGACCTCAACAGCCAGTCAAGGACACATGGCAAGTTACACGCCAGTGTGAAACCATCTCAAGAAAGGTGGTTGTATAAACATATGCACACACACACATGCACAGCCACAGGGGACCAGTTCAAGTTGAGTTTTTCCTTCTGTGCAGCTACAATCATGCCCCAATAGAGGGGTGTCTGGAAAAGCAAAAGCTGTTTAAGAGAACATTAAAGGGTCAGGGTCTGGACTATAATGAGCAGAGCATTCATACACATAAAATTGGAAAGTAAAATATTTAGCAAATATTTCATAAAAAAAAGTTAGCATAAGCCAGATGTAGTAGCACACCTTTAATCTCATCACTTGGGAGGCAGAGACAGGCAGATCTCTGTGAATTGGAGGCCATCTATATATGGAGGACAGCCAGAGCTACACAGTAAAACCCTGTCCAAAAACAAAGATTATCGGGGCACAGTGTGGCATGCTTAGTCCCAGTGCGGAGACCGTAGAGACAGGAGGGTCCCTGGGGCTCAGTGCCTGGGCAGCTTACCCTATTTGTCAAGTTCCAAACCAGTAGGAGACCCTGTCTCAAAAACAGATGGAATGACAGCCAAGGTTATCTTTTGGTCTCCACATGAATATATGTACACACACACACACACACACATGAAATTTAGAGCACTTCAGATGCTGAGGCAAGAAAATCACTGCTTAGACTCCACAGTGAAGCTTTGTCTGGGGGAAAATTTAAAATAAACTTTTTTTAAAAAAGAGCATTCCACTGGTTGTGGAAGCATTTACCTTTAAGCACTCACTAGGGAGGCAGAGGCAGGAGAATCTCAGGCAGAGCTCTGAGCATTCAAGGGCAGCCTGGTCTACATAACAAGTACCAGGCAGGCTAGCCAGGGCTACACAGTGCGATCTTGTCTGTAAAAAGCAAGATAAGGTGTTAACAAATAAATATAAATAAATAAATAAAATAAACTTAACTAAAATAAAACTTAAAACTAAAATAAACTTAAGTAAATAAAATAAAATGAAAACTTAAATAATAAAAACCAACCAAATAAAAAGCATCCTTCCTTGGAGCCCTTCTGCTCAGAAAAGTTCCTTGTCACTTTTTCTTGGTAAGTCAATATAATCCCTTCTTTTTGGAGCCTGGCCTGGACCTTGCTCTGTAGACTAGGCTGGCCTCAAACTCACAGAGATCCATCTGCCTCTGCCTCCTGAGTCCTGGGACTAAAGGTATGTGCCACCACCAACAGCAAAAATGTTGGTGTTTTAAACTTTAAAATATATATATATGTATACAAATATGTATCCATTCACTCATTCTTGTAATATTAGGAATCAAATATTACAGACCCTGGCACATGCTAGTCAGGCACTCTGCCACAGAACTACATCCCAGCTCTAAATCTGTTTTAATTGACTCATAAAAATTACGCAGGGCTCAGCGATTAAGAGCACTGGCTGCTCTTCCAGAGTTCAATTCCCAGCACCCACATGGCAGCTCACAACTGTCTGTAACTGCAGTTCTAGGGAATCTAGTACCATCACGCAGACATAAATGCAGGGAAGACACCAAAGTACCTAAAAATAAAATATTTTTTAAAATTATGCATATTTCTGGGTACTATGAGATGTTTTCATTCACGTGCATACTATAGAATGTTTAATTGAGGGTAAGCACATCTATCTGCTCAAAAGTCATTTTCTGTGATGAAAATTTTTAAAATTATTCCACTCTTTCTTGAAACATAGACCAGGAGATCATTACCCATATTCACCCTACCTAGCAACAGGTCGCCAAAATTTATGTCTGCTGTCTTGCCAAGACTTGGTAGCCACTGGCCACCCCATCCTCCGCTCTTCCCCCCCATTCTCCCAAGACTTAGTTTTCATTCTATCACTATTATTTTTTCTAGATTCCAGATGAATGAGGTCATGAAGGACTTGTCTTTTTTGGTGCGTGACTTAATGCCATTTAATACAACGTTCTCCTGTTTCATGGCACCACAAAGGACAGGGTTCTGTGGTGTGCACATACTGTATTATCTTATCACTCCTCAGCTGATGCATCTCAACTTCCATTTCGTGGCTACTGTGAATAGAGCAGTAATGACCAATGCCGCCACTGTAGATGTTTTCCCAACAGGCTGATTTCATTTCCTTATAGACATAGTGATGGCAGACCGAATCCCATGACGGCTCTGTCTTTATTTTGTCAGAGAACTTCCACAGTGCTTTCCATAATGACTACACCGATTTGCAACCCCATAACAACGTGAAGAAATTCTCTCTCCCCAACACTCTCTTTGTATCTTTTTACCAAAAGCATTCTAACAATTAGGATTTTTGTGGGTTGTTTTGAGACACAGTCTCACTGTATGGTCCTGGCTAGCCTGAAGCTCACTTTGTACATGAGAGTGGATTTGAACTCACAGAGATATGCCAGTCTTTGTCTCTCAAATGTAGGTATAAGAGTATGACATACTCCCAGAACATGGTGGTTTTAATCTGCATTTCTATTATGACAGTTGGTGTTGATTATTTTTCAAATAACTATTGGCCATGTGTACATCCTTTCTTCTCTGTGTGTATGTGTTCCTGTGTGCAGGTGTGTATGTGAGCACACAGGTTTGTATATGAAGGACAGAGATTGATACTGGGTGTTATCCTCAATCCCGCCCCACCTTATCTTTTTAGATTTCATTTTATTTTTAATTATATGTGAGCACATGAGTTCAGTGCTCTCAAAAGCCAGCAAAGGGCGTTGGAATTACTGGAGCTAGAGTGTGGGTAGCTATGAGCCACCTATCATGGGTGCCGGGAACTGAACCCAGGACCTCTGGAAGAGCAGAGAGTAATCCCTCCAGCCCATCCACCTTAATTTTTGATATTAAGGGTGTTGTAAGATATTTGGTTACACTGTGTAGGGCTATATCACTGTGATTGGTTTAATAAAAAGCTAAATGGCCAATAGCTAGGCCGGAGGTACAGCACAGACTTCTGGAAAAAGAGAGCTCTGGAAGGAAAAAGGGGTGGAGCCAACAGCCGGATGCAGGAAGCAGGACTTGCAGAAGGAGCCGTAAAAGACACAAAGAGCAATAGAAATGGGTTAACTTAAGTTATAAGTGCTAGTTAGACACAAGCCTAAGCTAAGGCCAAGCTTTCATAATTAAGAAGTCTCCAAGTCAGGTTTTTTGTTTGGTTAGTTGGTTTGGGGTGTGTGTGTGTGTGTGTGTGTGTGTGTGTGTGTGTGTGTGTGTGTGTGTGAGAGAGAGAGAGAGAGAGAGAGAGAGAGAGAGAGAGAGAGAGAGCTAGTGGCTCAAAGAAAAGTGTGACTACAACAGGGTCTTTCACTGAACCTGGAGCTCACAGATTCAACAAGACTAGCTATCGAAACCATCCCCAGGAATTTTGTCTCTGCTTCCCTAGAACTAAAGTTACAGATGTGTGCTACCACACCCAGCTTCTACATAGGCTCCAGGGTCAACCTGAGGTCATGATGTCTGTACAGCAAACACTTTACAGGTGGAACTACCTCCCCAGCTACTTGGTGTGTACAATTACTAATGATGATTTTTCTGGTTTTGTTTTGATTTCAAGACTGTTTCTCCAGCCTCATAGTTACTATTCTCCTGCTTCAGCCTCCCAGTACAGGTAGATACCACCACACCTGGCTTAATGTTAAGATTTTTTTGTGTGTTGATTTTGTAGCCTGATGTTGTTGTTCTAATACTTTTGGTGGAGTCTTTGGGATTTTTCTTTATAAGATCATATCATCTGCAAAGACTGACAACTGACAACTGAATATCTTCTTCCTTTCTGACTTGAATGCTCTCTCTCTCTCTCTCTCTCTCTCTCTCTCTCTCTCTCTCTCTCTCTCTCTCTCTCTCCTTTGACCTGATTGCTCTTGTTAGAACTAAAAAAATAATAAAATAATATTAAGCATTGGGCTAGAGAAATGACTCAACAGTTAAGAGCACTTGATCCTCTTTCTTGCAGAGGATCTAGATTTGGTTCCCAGCACACACATGGTGGCTTACAATCATCAATAACTCTAATCTCAGGGGATCTGGTGACCTCTTCTGACCTCTGAGGGTACCAGACATGCACGTGGTGCGCATACATGCATGAAGGAAGAATATTCGTGCACAGAAACTAAATAAACCTAAAAATTGCTGAGTATGTTTTAAATAATTTTATAGCATAGAATCTGGCAAATACTGCCTTAAATATAATATAATATAATATAACATAACATAATATAATATAATATAATATAATATAAGTGATAGCTGAATGTGGATTCTATGTTCTCCAGACATAAAGTGACAAGGTCTCTGCAAAACCACATGAGAATCATGAGAAACATGCCAGACAAGCCCAGGTTGGAGAATCTTTTTCTTTTAAGGGCACTCAGAATATTGTCTTTTTTTTTTTAATGTGTTTGCTACATATTTTAATTTAGTTGTCTATTTATTTATAAAATAAAGTCTGGAGTGGCCTACTAAAATTTGTGTTGGAATTTTGATTGGGATTGCATTAAATTTGTAGGTTGCTTTTGGTAAAATTGCCATTTTTACTATGTTGATCCTACCTATCCAGGAATATGAGAGATCTTTCTGATATCCTCTTCAATTTCTTTCTTCAGTGACTTAAAGTTTTTATCAAACAGGTCTACTATTTCTTTGGTTAGAGTTATACCAAGATATTTAATGCTATCTGTAGCTATTATAAAGGGTAATGTTTTCCTTATTTCTTTTTCAGCCCTTTTATCCTTAGTGTAAAGAAGGGCTATTGATTTTTTTTTTTTTTTTTTTTTTTAGTTAACTCTTGTAGCCTGCTACATTGCTGAAGGTGTTTATCAGCTGTAGAAGTTCTCTGGTAGAATTTTGGGGGTCACTTATCTGCAAATAATATTATCAAAAAAATCATCTGCAAATAGAGATACTTTGACTTTTTCTTTTCTTTTTTTTAATAACTTTTTTTAAACTTTATTATTTATTTACTTATTTGCCTTGGTGTTTCCCTGGAACTGGAACTACAGACAGTTTGTTAGCTGCCATGTGGGTGCTGGGAATCGAACCCGGGTCCTCTGGAAGAGCAGACAGTGCTCTTAACCGCTGAGCCATCTCTCCAGCCCCCATTTTTTTTTATAATTTTTTTTAAACTTTATTATTTATTTACTTATTTGCCTTGGTGTTTGACTTTTTCTTTTCTAATTTGTACCCGCTTAATCTCCTTTTGTTCTCTTATTGTTTTAGCTAGAACTTTGAGAACTACATTGAATAGATAAGAAAAGAGAGGACAGCCTTGTCTTGTTCCTGATTTTGTGGATTGTCTTTGAGTTTTTCTCCATTTAGTTTGATGTTGGCTGTTGGCTTGCTGTATATTGCCTTTATTATATTTAGGTATTTTTCCTGTATTCCTGATCTCTCCAGAACTTTTATCATGAAGGAGTGCTGGATTTTCTGAAAGGCTTTTTCAGCATCTAATAAGATGATCATGTGTTTTTTTCTTTCAGTTTGCTTATATGATGGACGACACTCACAGTTTTTCATATGTTGAACCATCCCTACATCTTCGGGATGAAGCCTACTTGATTGTGGTAGATGATCTTTTTTTGATATGTTGTTAGATTTGGTTTGCCAGAATTTTATTGTTCATGAGGGAGATTGGTCTGTAATTCTCTTTCTTTGTTGCATCTTTGAGTGGCTTGGGTATCAGGGTGATTGTGGCCTCAGAAAAAGAGTTCCTTTAGTTTTTACTGTATGGAACAGTTTGAGGAGTATTGGTATTAGTTCTTCCTTGAATGTCTGGTAGAATTCTGCACTGAAACCATCTTGTCATGCCTTTTTTTTTTTTTTTTTAAAGATTTATTTATTTGTTATGCATACAGTTTTGCAGAAGAGGGCACCAGACCTCATGATAGATGGTTGTGAGCCACCATGTGGTTTTGCTGGGAATTGAACTCAGGTCCTCTGGAAGAACAGTCGGTGCTCCTAACCTCTGAGCCATCTCTCCAGCCCCATCATGCTTTTTTTTACTTGGGAGACTTTTAATAACAGCTTCAATTTCCTTTGGGGTTATAGGTCTGTTTAGGTCTTTAATCTGATCTTGATTTAATTTTGGTAAATGGTACCTGTCCAGAAAGATGTCTATTCTAGGTTTTCTATTTTAGTAGAGTATAGATTTTCAAAGTATGACCTGATAATTCTCTGGATTTCCTGTGTGTTTGTTGTTATGCCCCCTTTTCATTTCTGATTTTGGTAATTTGTATAATCTCTCTCTTTCTGCTTTTTGGTTAGTTTAGATAACGGTTTATCTATTTTGTTGGCTTTCTCAAAGAATCAGCTCTTTGATTCATTGATTCTTTGTATTGTTCTCTTTGTTTCTATTGTATTGATTTCAGCCCTGAGTTTGAATATTTCTTGCTGTCTACTCCTTCTAGGTGAGTTTGCTTCTAATTGTTTTAAAGCCTTCATCTGTGCTGTTAGGTCTCTTGTATGAGATTTCTCTAGGTTTTTCATAAAGGCATCTAGTGATATGACTTTTCCTCTTAACACTGTTTTCATTGTGTCCCATAAGTTTGGATATGTTTTGGGTCCATTTAAATTAAATTCTATGAAGTTTTTTATTTGTTTCTTAATTTCTTCCTTGACCCAGAGGTGGTTCAATTGAGAGATGTTCAGAGTCCATGAATTTGTAGGCTTTCTGTGATTTTTGTTGTTGTTGAACTCTAACTTTAGACCATGGTGGTCTGATATGATACAAGAGGTTATTCCCTTTTTTGTATTTATTGATATTTGCTTTATGACTGAGTATGTGGTCAATTTTAGAAAAAGTTTGTGGGGTGCTGAGAACTGTGTAAATTTCTTTGTGTTTGGGTGGAAGTTTCTGTATATATTTTTGGTGGTAGCATGTGTATATTTACCTTCTTTGGGTTTTTCTTCTGTGGGATTATTGATTGTTTGTGTTGTCATGGGTGAATCTGGTTTCTTTTTTTTTTTTAAGATTTATTTATTTATTATGCATACAGTTTTACAGAAGAGGGCACCAGACCTCATCACAGATGGTTGTGAGCCACCATGTGGTTTTGCTGGGAATTGAACTCAGGACCTCTGGAAGAACAGTCAGTGCTCTTAACCTCTGAGCCATCTCTCCAGCCCCGTATCTGGTTTCCTTAGGTTGGAGTTTTTCCTCTAGAGCTTTCTGTAGGACCAGGTTTATGGATAGGTATTGTTTAAGTCTGGTTTTGTCGTGAAATATCTTGTTTACTCCATATATGGTGATTGATTTTGTTTCTGGGTATAGTAGTCTAGGTTGGCATCCATGCTCTTTTAGTGTCTGTATAACATCTGACCAGGACCTTTTTTTTGAACAAAAGAACAGTAAACTGCATTTATTGGATATTTACCAGATAGATCATATACAAAAGAGGAAAAATGGAACAGGGTAAGAATCTGAAGAATTAAACACACACACTAATTCTACCTAGTATAGAAGTATAAAATTTGTACAAGTTAGGCTGTATAAACAAAATTTTGATTCCTGCCTAAAGGAAGATAAACTACACAAAACAAAACCAAAAACTTTAAAAGTTGTGCTTAACATCATGGATTGCTACACAGCATCAACTCTTATAAGACAGGGATTCCCAGGAAAGGCTGCCTGAGCAGCCTGGGTATTCGGACTTCACTGCTGGGAAACCCTCAGCTGGCAAAGTCACTGGCAGCTCCTCCCAGAAACATCACAGCATCAGCATCAAGTCCATCAAGTCTGGGCTCCTGCAGAGGCTCCCACTCGCAGCTTAACTTCCTACCAGCCACTTATATGTCTTTTGTCTGATCATCTTCTTCAAGTTTTCTGATTTCATTTTTTAAACAATTTATAGTTTCACGACTTGCTTTTAATCTTTCCTTAAGCTCTGCAATTTCAAAGCTTGTTTTTTTCTTGGCAGCTTCTAATTTTTCTCTGGTTTTCACTTCAAGTTCTGCAAACTCTGTCTCGTGTTTATAGGCTCCTAGTGTGAGCTGATGCACTGTTGTTAACAGCTGCTGCATCATGGCTGTTGGGTCTTGAAATATCATTTCATCACAGAATTCTGAAACCACCGTCTTTTTCCCCAACATGGCATTGGTGTCAGACTGGAACAGCTTTAGTAAGTGATACAGAGTTACAGATCTTTCATTAGGGTCAATGAAAAATATTTTGATGATTATTTCAAATTCACCCCATCCTGTTCCAGTAATCTCATAGGGAGGCTTAGTAACAACTCTTAAAGGATTGCCATAGCTTTCATGTAATTTAAACTGGATTTTCTTCACATATGCTGACATATCCTCATTTCTATATGGTTTTACATAAACTGTCCATTGGTGTGTGTGTCCATCTTCTTCTCGTTTCTTCCCAAAATACCGGGCAACATTACCATAAACTATTGGCTTAACGATGGTTACCCTCTTCACTCTCCCGCCGGAGTCAGACCCAAATTCCGCCATTCTCTTGAACATATTGTCCCAGGAAAGGAGCCGCGGCCGCCAGGGAAAGAGCTCAGGCCGGTGGGGTCGCCGCTCCCCTCACAGGCCCTCTCTTCCCACGGGAGCCTGGGCTGAGGGGTTCAGGCTGGAGGAGAGCAAGTCACCTGGGCACAGCCACCTCCTCCACACCCACGGCATCCGGGTCAGCCACGCCCTTCTTGCTTTCATTGTTTCCATTGAATAGTTGGGCGTTATTCTGATAGGTCTGCCTTTATAGGTAAATTGTCCTTTTTCCTTTGCAGTTTCTAGTATTTTTTCTTTGTTCTGTAGGTTTAGTGGCTTAATTATTATGTGGTAAGCAGACTTTTTTTGGAGGATGGTCTAGTCTATCTGGTGGTCTGTAAGCTTCTTGTATCTTTATAGGCATTTCCTCCTTTAGGTTGGAAAAGTTTTCTTCTATAATTTTGTTGAATATATTTTCTGTGCCTTTGAGCTGGTATTCTTCTTCTTTGATTCCAGTTATTCTCAGGTTTGGTCTTTTCATGGTGTCCCAAATTTCCTGGATGTTTTGTGTTATGTCTTTTTCCGTTTTGGTGTTTTCTTTAACTGACCTATTGTCTATTTCCACTATTGAGTCTTCCACTCCAGAGATCCTCTCTTTCATCTCTTGGATTCTGTTGGTTATGCCTGAATCTGTAGTTCCTGTTTGTTTCTTCAGGTTTTTTATTTCCAGCTTTGCCTCTGTTTGTGCCTTCTTTATTGCTTTTATTTCAATTTTTAATTCCTGGACTGTTTCTTTTACCTGTTTGTTTTCCTTTCTTTTGGTTTTTTTTTTTTCTTTCAGGAATTTGTTAATCTCTTCCAATTTTTTGTTTGTATTTTTTTCTATTTCTTTAAGGGAGTTTTTTTAATATCCTCTTTTAAAGCTTCTATTATTCTCATAAAGTTGTCTTTAGGGTCATTTCCTTCTGTTTCTTCTTCACTGTTATGCTCAGGTCTTGATGTTGTAGAACCACCAGCTTCTTCTGGTGGTGTTTTGTTGATCTTTATATTGTTATATGTATTCTTGGACTGGCGTCTGCCCATTACTTCCTTGGCTCACTCTTAGTTAGCTCTTGAATGACTCTTAGTCAGTCGTGGGCTCAGGGGCTGTGTGTCTCCAGTAATTGCAGGGGCTCCTCTTAGTCAGCTCTTAGTTGGCTGTAGGCCAAGGATCTGTGTGTCTCCAGTTGTCACAGGGGTTGTTCTTATTCAGCTCTTAGTTGGCTCTTTGTCCGGTCTTAGTCAGCTATGGACCAGGAGGCTTGGAGGGGATCCAGGTGACAGAGTGTGATGACACAGACTGAGATTTGGGCTGGTTTTGGCCCATGAGATATCCCTCCAGCTGTGTTTTTCTGGGGATTGGGCTTGGGGGGCACTCTCCCAGCTTTCTTTAGTTTAGGGTAGAGCTGGGTGTGGTTGGGGTATGGGGTAGGGGGGGGTCCTGAGTCAGGGTTCAGAGAGCAGCACAGTTTCCGCTTGACTTGAGGGATGGGGTACCACTCACCTCTTAAGCAGCTATGGATTTGGAGGCTTCAAGTGTTCCCATTGTCCCCAGAATCTTTTATAAGAACCTTGAGTGATGTTTTTGAAGACTGTCAGGTCATGAAAAAAAAAAGTAGAAAAAGCCTGAGTAATATTGTTACTATTGCATAATGAGGCACCATAACCAAAAGCAACTTCAAGAGGAAAGGGTTGATCTCACTTACAGCCCATCACTGAGGCTCAAGCAAGACAGGAACCTGAAGACAGGAACTGGTAGGAAACAGAGAAATGATGCTTACTGGCTTGCTCCCCAAGGCTTGCTAAGCTGCTATCTTAGAGAACCCCAGGACCACAAGTCCAGGGGTGTCATCACCTACATTGGGCAGGGCCTTCCCACATTAGTCATAATTATGAAAATGCACCACATACTTGTCTACAGGACAATCTTGTGTGGATATTTTCTCAATTCAAGTTCTGTCTTCTCAGATGTCTAGCTCTATCAAGTTAACATAAAACTAGCCACACAAAGGGCCTCTCCTCTGTCTCCCTCACTCTCCTTAACTGAATGAATTAAACACTAGAAACAGAATATATCATGTTTCCTGATGCTGGACATCTGGGATAGAGATGTCAGCAAGAATTTTTTTTTCCCCTTGAGGGCAGTAAAAGAAGTTCTAACCCATTCCATACATTGCCCTAGATCCTGTGATTTACTGGGGTAAAGGTGGAGTTTCTTGGCCTGTAAAAGCATAATCCAGTCTCTGTCCTGTTGTCCCTTTGCATCCTCCACTCTTTCCCTGTTCACAGGGTCCTAGGCACGTAACTCATTATGATAAGGACACAAGTTTTAGAAGACTGGGGCTCCTTTAATATCCCTGGCTAAACTAACTACATCCTCAACACCCTAATTCCAAATGAAGTCACATTCTGATATCCTAAGGGTTAGGTCTTGGACATAGGACTTTGGTTTTTTTGTTGTTGTTGTTGTTGTTTTTTAAACTTTATTCATTTATTTGCCTTGGTGTTTGCCTGGAACTGGAACTACAGACAGTTGTTAGCTGCCATGTAGGTGCTGGGAATCGAACCGGGGTCCTCTGGAAGAGCAGACGGTGCTCTTAACCGCTGAGCCATCTCTCCAGCCCCAGACATAGGACTTTGTAAGCAGTAGCACAAACTCTGCCATCTAGGAACTGTCTGCTAGAGCCTCTGGCTCTGGCCCTGGGATGTTGCTTCAGCGTTTAGCCATTGACTTACTGTTTCCTCTATCCATAGAGCCCTGCTTGCTTCAACAGGATGCAAAACCCTGACTTACCCCAATCTTGCAGCCTGGGGCATGACCAGCTCCTGTCCACCTGGCTATAGCTCCCCAGACCTTCCTGACGTCCTTTCCACCGACCACCCAGGAACATGCTGGACATCTGGCTTGTTCACCATGTAGTTTATTGCTGACTTCCACTCCCTTGAAGCTGTGTCAGGAAGACTTGAATCCTTTTGAGTTTTGATCATAGTGTCTCATGCACTTTGGAGACAGTTTGTCAAGTGGAGGGGGAAGTAAATGTTACAGAATTAAACGCCACAGAAAGATAGGTTCTAAAGACTAGGAGACCCCCCACCTGGTGGTATGTAACCAGGAACCACAGCACTTGGGAGCTGGAGGATGGAGATTACAAAGTCAAGGTTATCCTGAGCTACTCCAGACTGTCTCAAAAACACAAAAAAGACAGAGAGACCCACAAGTGATTTCCCTCCCTCCATATTTTTCTTGACCCTAGGCTCTGTCAAGTCACACTATAGCAAAGTTCAGACTACGAGATTGTAGGAAATGACTTAGCAAGGTGAAGTGTTTCAGAAATGCCTAAAATCAAGCAGGGGAGGGGAAAAAAATCTACACTGAAGGTCAGAGGATGTAGTTGCAAGGCTGAGCCAGCAGAGGGCAACATTATCTTCAAACAAATCACGTAACTGCCATCATTTGAAACTCTTTGACGTATATTCTCCCATGCAAATGTCTAGTGATTAGTAGAGTGTGAGTGGTCTATCTACAATGCCTAGTGTGTCAGGAGTCACTGAAGTTGTCATGAGAGTCAAGCACAAGTGTTATCTTTCTAGGCAAGCTCCCAAACCTTTCCTCCAGAAGGCTCTCAGCTTTTTAAGTTACTCTACTTTCTTTATTATCAAAGCAGTTAAAAGCTGTACATAAATCAAGCTTCAGGACTGAGGACACAGCTCAGTTGGTAAAGTGTTAATTTTATGTGTACAAAGCCCTGGGTTCCATCACCAGGGCGGTTATCTGTGTAGCTTAGAAATGAGGCTGTCTTCTTGATTGTTTACCTTCAGAGGGGAAGGCAGTTCTGGTCCTTCTTCACTTCTGATGTTTTTTTTTTTCCTTCTTTACAAGTCAGGGTTGGAACTGGGAATGTAGCTCAGTGGTAGAGCACTTGCCTAGACTGTTCAAAGCTCTAGCTCCCGTGCCCTCTCCTCCCCAAGAGAACTGGAGGTCTTGCTATGCCATCCAGGCTTGCACAGTGCTCTGCCTCAGCCTTCTCCAGCTGGAACTATCAGCACCCACCGCTATGCCCAGCCCTTTCCTCCATGTACAAAGCACATTGATACGGCGACAGGGTTCCACACTCCCTTCATCGCTAGGACACAATACCTGTGGAAACCATCTTAGAAGAAAGGTTGGGGCTGGTGAGATGGCTCAGAGGTTAAGAGCACTGACTGTTCTTCCAGAGGTCCTGAGTTCAATTCCCAGCATCCACATGGTGGCTCACAACCATCTATAAGGACATCTGGTACCCTCTTCTGTATACTGTAAACATAATAAATAAATAAATATTTAAAAAGAAAGAAAGAAAGAAAGGCTGCTTCCAGTTTCAGATGCCTGTCTGTGCTGATGGGAGGATGTGGTGGAGCACAGCATGGTGGCCTAGAGCAGCTGTCTTCTTATCCCCTTTTTCCTTTTATTGGGTGACGCCTACCTCCCTCAGCACAGGCTTCTCGCTTCGTTTATCCTCTCTAAAAACACCTTGACAGCCAACCCAGCGGCATTTACTGATCAATCAAGTTAGCGATCTAGATGAAATGTCAAGAGGGCTGGGAATACAGCTCCATGATACACTTGCCTAGTGTACACTGGGTTCAACCCCCAATACCCACACACATCATGAGAGGAATATAGCATCTCCTAAAAGACTGACTGACAGTCACAAAACCCAATGCCCTCTCTCAAAGGTCTTTCTTCCAAACACCATCAATCACATTGGCATATTTGGAGTACTTAGATGTGGTGATACTTTTTCCTGAAAATGCCTCTTTCTTTTGAAGAGACTGAACTTTTAAGCAAACTTTGTGTGCTGAATAGTTTTAGGTCAGCTTGACATAAGTCAAAGTCATTTGAGAGGAGAGATTCTCAATGAATCAATGTGCACCACCACCACCCCTGCAGGTGCACACCCTTTAATCTCAGCTCTCAGGAGGAAGAGGCAGACAGATCGATGTGAGTTCAAGGCTAGCCCGATGTACAGAGAGAATTTCTGTCTCAAAAGAAGGAGGAGGAGGAGAAAGAGGAGAGGGGGGAAGGGAAGAAAGGAAAAGAATACATGGAACCAACTTAACTGTGCCTTTTTTTAAAAAAAAAAAAAAAAAAAAAAAACTTTATTTATTTGCCTTGGTGTTTGCCTGGAACTGGAACTACAGACAGTTGTTAGCTGCCATGTGGGTGCTGGGAATCGAACCCGGGTCCTCTGGAAGAGCAGACGGTGCTCTTAACCGCTGAGCCATCTCTCCAGCCCCTTAACTGTGCCTTTACTCTTTCATCACAATCAACTTTTCCAACATAAGCTAATCTGTAGCTTTAATCTTACATTATGAATTCTTCTAAACCCCTGACCTGGAAGAATGTATGTGGTGTGGCATCCTTTACTGAGAACAGCCAGGAAATTGAAAGCATCCGTAAACAAATACCCCATAAATGTTGGAAGTGGATACTAGTTGGTACTCTGTAGCTTTAAGAAAAATTAGATTTATTTATTTTCTATTATGTTAATTGTTTGTTTATCCGCATGTATGTCTGTGCACCACGTGGGTCATTGGGAACTGAGAAGGCCAGAAGGGGACATCAGATCCCCCTGGAACTGCAGTTACAGTTACTGCTATGTTACAGAGCTGCTACGTGGGCGTTAGGAATCTAACCCAGGACCCTGCAAGAGCAGCCAGTATTCTTAACCATCAAGCCATCTCTCCAGCCCCGTGTGCAGCTCTAAGTCAGTTAGAGTCAACAGAGTGATTTTTTTTCTTGTAAAACTCTATGAAAGATTTCTGTGCAAAAGAATTTCTCACTCTTTTCCTGTACCATGGTTCCTGGGCTGTTCAACAAATACAAGGCAATGCCCTTCATTAAGGAGAAGTAGCAGTGAGAGACGTCAGAAACACACAGCACAGAGGCAAAGGGATAGACAGGTCAAGCACAGCTAACAGACGGGTTACAGTCAGGCCAAAGACTACAAACTATGGAGATAGAGGGCACGGGGAGGGGAGGGGAGGGAAGGGGAGGGGAGGGAAGGGAAGGGGAGGGGAGAGAGGAATTCAAATTTGGGTTCACTCTTGGTCTAAGCCAGCGATTCTCAATCTTCTTAATGCTGTTATCCTTCAACATGGTTCTTCATGTTGTCATGACCACCAACCATAAAATTATTCTCATTGCTATTTCATAACTGTAATTCTGTTACTGTTATAAATTCCAATGTAACTATTCGTGCTTTCCAACGGTTTTAGGTGACTCCTGTGAAGGTTATTCAACTCCCAAAGGGATCGTGACCCACAGTTAAGGCCTACTGATCTAAGCTATTCCGAGAGGGGTTGGTGAGGTGGTCTTTAAAGGCAAGGCTCACAACCAAAAATATACCTTCCTAAAGAAAATGTCTGCTTTCCATTCCTTAATGGACATCAACACATTTAGGGCTTCAACCTAAAAATTACTTCAGGTAGGACACAAATATTCACTCGGTGACAGTTTGACTACAACCATTTCCTTCTCTGCGGGCAGGATTTTGCACTCTGGTGAGGTTCCAGAGTGTTCTAATGAACAGCTATGTCTCTGATGTAGGCTTGCTTATTTCCTCTTACAGGCTTCCAACAATACCGAGTAGTCTAACCTGTGTGTCCCAACCAGTAAAGTCAACATTCTGTCTGACAGACTGACTCTCAAAGCAGTATCCTTGGTTGCAGTAAAAATAAACCACACAAATGGTTGCTGGGGGTGGAGGGCTGGAGTGGGGAGCTAGGCAGATGGGAGACAGGTGGGGTGGACTGCTCATTAATAGCTGGGTTTTTTTTTTTTTTTTGGACAGGGCCTCACTTTGTACCCCAGACTGCCCTTCAACTCATGATCACCCTGCTTTTATCACCCAAGTGCTAATATTTGCAGATGTGTGTCACTGTACACAGCTCCTTAGTAGTTTTTAATATTTTTGGATAAATCAATATAGTTCTCATTATACATTTTAATGTAAAAAAATATTTTAAGCTGCAAGGAATAGTAATCATTTGGGCTAGGGGTACAGTTTAGTTGATAAAATAGAATACTTGCCTAGATAACACAGAGCCCTGGGTTCAAACCCCAGTACTTCATACAGTCAGTAAACAGAATACTTGCCTAGCTAACACAGAGCCTTGGGTTCAAACTCCATACTGCCTAACTATAATCCTGACACTCAGGAGGTAGAGGCAAAAGGAATAGTATTCAGGGTCATCCTTGGCTACATAGAGAGTGTAAGGCCAGCCTGGACTAAATGAGATCTTGCTTTAAAGGGAGGGGGGGAAGATTGGTTTAAATGTGGTCGTAGAGCTGGGCAGTGGTGGCTAACAACTCATGAGGCAGAGGTAGGTGAATCTCTGAGTTCAAGACTCTAGACTAGTCTACGGAGTGAGTTCCAGGACAGCCAGGGCTACACAGAGAAACTCTGTCTCCAAAAGGGAAGAGGGTAGAATATCTATGGTCCCAGTCAGAAACCTAGTTTAGGCTCTGGCAGCCTCCATGTGTGTTTCTGGTTGCTCATCCTCTCTTATACACAGAGAGCTCAAGAGACCTCCAGCCGGCACCAGGGTCCATGCTTCGGGGCTCAGTCATTCTGTCTTCGCCTTTCATTTTGTTCTTTGCTTTGTTTAGAGATTCGATCTCCCTGTATAGCCAGACAATCCTTGAACCTTGATCCTTCCGTCTCTGCCTTAGGACTGCTGGCCAGGATCACAGGCGTGCACCACCGCACTGAGCTGGCCGACTCCTACTCCCGGTGGTATCCTGTTTCACACCCTCCAGCCCCGCCCTCCTGCCTTGCTCCTTAGCGCACTCGCATGCTCACACCACATGTGTGATCGCTATTAGCTGAGTCTCTGGAAGAAGCAGGATGATGTTTGTACCTAGGATATGGAAAAAGCAAGAAAGTCGAACTCCAAACTAAGGCCAGGAAGATGGCTTCGGAGTAGAAGTGGCCGACACCAAACCTGATAACCCGAGTTCCACCCCCAGGCCCCACGTGGTAGGAGGGGAAAACTGACCCTCCCAAAGATGACCTCTGATCTCCACAAAGATGTGCCTATATGCACTTTACCTGAGTTAAGTTTCAGATTTGAGAAACTTGCACAAAGAAAACAGAACATTCATAGTAGGGACATCTGATGGCAACTGATTAACCACAGAATGGCCCAAGAATATCAGAGGAAGCCATCTAAGGGCAACTGATTTACAATGGAATGGCCCACCCGAGAATGTCACCACCCTAGAATAGGCCATTTGGTGGCAACTGATTAACAACAAAATATAGCCCAAGAGTGTTACCATCCCAGGAGCAGCCAATGAAAAAGTCTGACAAGCAATTGGCTAAGATAAAAAATAAATTCCTAAAAAGCCCCTGTCTCCTAACAACCCAAACTCATAGTTTTCCCCTAGCAAATTTTGCCTATAAAAACTTATGTAATATGAATTAGAACTGGAACTCTCCTTCTGCCCTCGTTCGGAGTGAGGGGAGTTCCTTACCTGGCTGGAGTTGCATCTGGAAATAAACCTTGCTCTTGCATCCAAGTCTCGGTCCATGGTGGTGTCTCTGGGGGTCGGAGTCTGAGCACAACATATATATCCATGAAAGCATATCACACAGACACACACACACACAATCAAACCACTAAACCACTAGGTAGAATAAATGTCACAAATTATTTTTTAATTGTGATATTATTATTAATATTATTAAACCATAAATTATTTTAAAGTACATGAGAAAATTACAGTCTCAGTCCCATATCAGTAAAAGGCATGAAAAGCACCATTAAAAAATACATGCCGAGCCAGGAGGTGGTGGCTCATGCCTTTAATCCCAGCACTTGCGAGGCAGAGGCAGGCAGATCTCTGTGAGTTCAAGGCCAGCCTGGTCTACAGAGCCAGTTCCAGGACAGCCAGGGCTACACAGTGAGAGCCTGGCTGGGGGGGGGGGAGGGAGGGAGAGAGAGAGGGAGGAAGGCAAGGAAAGAGAATAAAAAAAGAAAGGCAAAAAAATAAAACATGCCACCCGAGTTATAGACGTGACTCAGCAGTTAGGAGCACTTGATTCCCAGCATTCACATGGCAGCTCACAACTATTTATAACCTCAGTTAGAGGTTTCAACTTCTCTTCTGGCTTCTGTGAGCACCAGACACACATGTGGTGCAGACATATGCATAGGAACAATATCCATGCATACATCATTTAATAAATCTAAAAAAATAAATAAAGACATGTCACAGGCCAAGATTCACCTTTGAGGCATTTAATCTCACTGATAATTACAGAGAAGCAAATTAGAATGGAGTATCCACTTTTCTTTTTAAAGAACTCTTTTTTCTTTTTTTATTTTATTTTATTTTTTAAACTTTATTTATTTATTATTTATTTATTTATTTGCCTTGGTGTTTGCCTGGAACTGGAACTACAGACAGTTGTTAGCTGCCATGTGGGTGCTGGGAATTGAACCCGGGTCCTCTGGAAGAGCAAAGGGTGCTCCTAACCATTGAGCCATCTCACCAGCCCCTCCACTTTTCTTTGGATAGAGAGGATAAAGGGGTCTAGCTGGTTGTTGGAATGAGGAGGAGGAAACAGGTGCCCCTTTATTCTGTAGAAGGAGGCCTAGATTGGCACAGCCTCCGGAGGGTCATTTAAAAAGCAAAGTGTCCAAGTTTGAACTGAGCATGCTGGTTATGCACTTTGGGCTCCCTGGGGAATTTATTTTAAAGAAATAATGGTGAGTGCCAAGTTGTTTGAACCAAAATGGGCATCATATTGAAAAGCTGGAAACGCTACCGGAGATACGGCTCAATGGATAATGATTGCCTGAAAAGTACCAGGTCCTGGGTTCAGTCAGCAACTACCACTAACTCAAGGAGAGAAAAAAAAAAAAAGCTGGAAAAGTTAAAAAACAATCTAAATTTCCTTTAGGAGGAGTTTTTATTTGTTTATTAAGCTCAAAGACAATTCTATTAGAATCTAATAGGATCTTGCCTAGGGCAGGCAAACTGTAAGTCTTAGCGGCTGCCCAGAAAAGAAAGAGGAAGGGGGAGGGTATGCCATTTAAGGCAGAAAGAAGGCAGCGTGGTGAGCTTTAGAGAAAGGCTAAGGCAGCTGAAAATATAAGGGGAAGTATACCGAGGCTGTGGCCAGAACAGATGAGAAGAAAAAAATACTAGGTCTTTCTGAATCAGAAAGGTGGACAGAGCCCATCCTTGTGGTGGCTCATAAGGACTGCTCGTTAATAAAGATTTGGTTAAATTAGTTTATGAGGTAGATGTTATGAGGACCAAGTAGGCCTTGTTAAAGAAAGAACTGACAAAGGCATTTGTTTATGGGGTGTGTGTGTGTGTGTGTGTGTGTGTGATGCTGGGAATCAAACTTGGAGCTTTACACATTTTTGTTTCTTTCATCCTTCCTCGTCCCTTGATTCCTCTTCCCTTTTATCTATAGTTTGTGTTTTATTTTATTAGTATTAGTATTGTATGTGACTTCATGTGTTTCTATGCATCATATATGTGCAATTACCTCAGAGGTTAAAAGAAGGCACCAGATCCCCTGGAACTGGAGTTACAGACACTTGTGAATCATCATGTGGGTGCTGGGAATTGGACCCGGGTCCTCTGAAAGAGCAGACCATGCTCTTAACCATTTAGTCATCTCTCCAGCTCCCTTTTATTTAATAGAAAATTCTGCCCAGCAGTGGTGGTGCATGCCTTTAATCCTAGCACCTTGGAGGCAGAGAAAGGCAGATCTCTGTTAGTTTAAGGCCAGCCTGGTCTACAAAGTGAGTTCCAGGACAGCCAGGACTATTACACAGAAAAACCCTGTCGAAAGGAAGAAAAAAAAAGAAAGACAGAAAGGAAGGAAGGGGAGAAAAGAAAAAGAAAGAAAGAAATTCCTTGGTTGGTTTTTATTGCTGACAGGGCAAAGATAAAGAAAACAAATATAGCTGGGCAAGTTGTTTCATGCACATAATCCCAGCACTTGGGAGGTAGAGGCAAGATAATCAGTGATAAATATTTTGAATCCAGGGCTGGAGAGATGGCTCAGTGGTTAAGAGCACCCTCTGCTCTTCCAGAGGACCAGGGTTCGATTCCCAGCACCCACATGGCAGCTAACTGTCTGTAGCTCCAGTTCCAGGCAAACACCAAGGCAAATAAATAAATAAAGTTTAAAAAAAATATTTTGAATCCCTGGTATTAAGTTTCTCAGCCAATGCAGTAAGCTAAATTGAACTGAATTAAAAAGTAAAGAACCAGGTTTAAATTCCGGTGATCTCAAGGGGAGAGGATAAATCATTGGCAGGTCTATGATCCCCGAGCTTAAATACCCTGTAGGAGTGGTCTTGAGCAGCTCTGGGGGAGGAGCTTTCTGAGGGACAGGATTTGAAGAGGGAGGAGCTGGGATAAGACAGAGCTTCCAATGGAACAATCAGGACTTCGAACCCATGATTTATCAGTGAGGATCACTGCACATCTTTGGTGACTTCTGAAATCTGTCTTTCATCTTCTCACCTACTCATCCTACTGAGCACCTACTGTGTGTCAGGAACTCTAGTGGGCACTACACATGGAGTAAAGAACAATAGCCATGGCCCTGAGTGGCTTAATTCCACAGGAGGACAAGTGAGTTCAAGGCCCTCCCTCAAGCTGGGTTCCCAAGGGTGACAGCTGCAGTACTAGTCCTCAGCAGACTGAAGCAAGAGGATCACTGGTTCAAGGCCAGCCTGGGCTCTTTGAGAAGCCCATGTTCAGGATGTAAGAAGTGCCTTCACCTCATATTTAAGCCTATATTAAAAGATATTTATCTAACTTTATTTCATTTTATAAAAAGATGATGATGGGAGAGAGAGAGTTCAGAAGACTCCTTGCCTTTCCAGAAGACACAAGTTCATTTCTCAGCACAGCTCACAACCATCTGTAACTCCAGCTCCAGGATGGTCTGGCCTCCAAGATCACCTGAACTCATGGGAAATTCTCACACAGAGACACACACATACACATGATTTAGAATAATAAAAAATAAATCTTAAAAAAAACAGAAGCTGGAGAGATGGCTCATTGTTACAGATGTTTGTTGCTCTTTCGAAAGACTGGGGTTCAGTCAAGTGACTCACAACTGCAAGGGATCTGATGCTCCCCAATCCCCCCTCCCTCGGCTTCCACAACACCTGTATATATGTGGCATTCATTCACAGAGATACCATGCTTGCCCATAAAATAATATTTTAAAAATAAAACAAGCCAAAAAATAAATTTTTTAAAGTTTAGAAATAACATAAAGAGCCAGGTGTAGTGATGCAGGTCTTTAATGTCAGCTCTTGAGAGGCAGAGGTAAACATATCTCTGTGAGGTCAAGGCCAACCTGGTTTAGACAGTGAATTTCAGAACAGTCAATACAATGAATTCCAGAACAGTCAAGACTCTGTAGCGAGACCCTGTCTCAATAAGCCAAGAGGAAAAAAAAAAAAAAAAGCAATAAAAAAATCTTCCATTTTTTTTATCTCAGTAAAAGCACAATTTCTATCCACATTCACACCAGAAATCTGAACATTATAACCTACGAGGGACACACACACACAAAGCAGAACCATGACTTGCTTCTCATCAGTCTAACAGCTGTCTGGTCACTGTAACAGCTGTCGGAAGATAGCCATCAGCCCTCCCAGCTGTGCTGTAAGGGTAACAGGAAATCCATCCCTTGAAGACTGGAATGGGAGAGAGACTCCCTTGAACTTATTTTTTTGTTTGTTACCAGCCAGAGTCTCAAGTAGTCCAGGCTAGGCTCAAACCCTCTTCCATGGCCTTGAACGTTCAATCCTCCTGACTTAAGTAGTGCTGGGGAATCCAACTGAACACCTGGCTAAGCAAACTCTGCCTAGTGAGCTGTAGCCCTGGCCTTTTCCAGGCTTTGAAGAATGCTGCCATGTTGTTAAGAACTAACATGTTACAATAGCTGTGTTACAGTTGCAGAGAGTTGAATTTTACCAACAGTCTGAGGAAGCTTATAAATGTATTGTCTCTAGTTTAGCCTGGAATAGACCACAGCCCCTGGTCAACAACTGGATTAAAATCTGATGAGACCCCGAGCCGGGCACCCAGACATGCTGTATCTAATCACTAAGCCAGAGACACTGAGAGATAGTAAATGGTGTTTAAAGATTTGAAGTGTAGCAGTTTTTATTCCACATGGAAAACTGGTACAGTACCTATCCAGTTCATCAAAAAAGCTCTTAAAATAGACTTCTGGGGGCTGGGGAGAGGGCTCAGGGGTTAAGAGCACATGCTGCTTTTGCAGGGGACTCAGCATCTGTAACTCCAGCTCCAGAGAATATGATGTCCTCCACTGACCTGTAAGGGCTCTTCATGTGCACAGTTCACAGACATACATGTGTTCAAAACATCCATATTCATAAAATAAAAGAGAATTAATCTTTTTAATGCATTTCTGGGGAGATATGGAGATGGCTCCATGTATAAAATACTTGCCACACAAATGTGAGGGCTGGAATTTGGATCCCCAGGCAGACAAGGCAGTCCACCCAACTGTAGTCTCAGCAGTCAGGAGGTAGGGACAGGAGGTGCCCGAAGCAAGCTGGCTAGCTGAGACTAGCCAAATAGGTAAGCTCTGGTTTATCTGAGAACACAGGATGACTGAGTTCAAGGCCCTCTCTCAAGCCAGGAATGGTAGCTCCTCATATCTGCAACCCTAGTACTTTGGAGAGGGAAGCAAAAGGATCACTAGTTCAAGGCCAACCAGAGCAAGATAGGCACAGACAGACAAACAGAAAGACATAAAAACTACATAAATACGTTAAAGTGTACATACATACATAAAGCAGTAATGTAAATAAATAAAATAGAGAGTGATTTCAGAAGACATCTGATGTCAATTTCTGGCCTCATAACACACACACATACACACAAGGTCACACATATGCATATGAAATCACACACATGAATACTCATACACATTTGGACATGAATATACATGCATGTATACAACACATACACACACACTACAAATGCACATCTCTCTATTACCACCACTCTACCCAGGGCAAGCTTCCACCAAGACAAACAGAATACACTTTGGATTTCTGTCTCTTCTTACAGAATTGACCCCATATGCAGAAGCCTCCCCCCCCCCACACACCAGGCAAACCAGTAATTTGGCATAGCTTCCTTTCAATAGAAATGGGAGCTTTTGATAGCCTATTAATAAAAAGGAGTATGCTTCTACTTTTTTTGCCAAAATGAGACGTTCAATACTTGTGTTTTTGCAAAGTAGACAGCTTCCTGGAAAGCACATTAAACCTCTTAAAGTTTAAACAACAAATTGATAAATCCCTGTTTCCAGTAAGCACAACTCATTACAGACTGGCTATAGGAAAGAGTGGTTCTTGAGGGACTCATGTAAGGTTTGGAAAAACAGTTTGTATACGCCAATCACAAGTTTTTACTTTTGATAAAAAGCAGTTTGTCTTTTATTTGGTGTTTATGCTTTTAGGGCCAGCTCTGAGGTCATGAATATTTGCCCTTACATTTTTACCTAATAATGCTACAGTTAGAGCATTTATATTTAGGGCATTGATCCAGTATGGATCAGTGTTTATATACAGAATAAATATGGATGTGTGGCTCTCTCAGGGAACACTTAATATAGCATCCATGGAGTCCTGGGTTCAAGTCCTAGCACAGGCAATGAACACAAGAAAAATGAAGCAAGGATACAGTTTCATTTTTTTGTTATCCTATTATCTAATTAACCACAATTTGTTAAAGAGATTGACTTTTATGCCCACTACATGGCCCTTTGGTCAAAAAAAAAAAAATCAATCAGTACACATGCTTTGGTTTGTCACTATTTTCTAAGATCTACTATACTGTTCTATATACATTCTTGCCACATGCCAGCACAGCACTGTCTTGATTGCCATACACAGGAAACCAGAAAGTATGAGTCCTCTGATTTTATTATTTCTTAATATTATTTTGGCTACTCAGAGGCCTTGGCAGCTCCATATAAGTTTGAAGGTCAGTTTCGATTTTTGCAAAAGAAAAAAAAAAGCCATTGCAAGTTGGATAATGATTGTACAGAAGCTATGAATTGTTTTAAATAATAATAATGGTAGCTTTAGTAACATTAGCTGTCTCAGTCTGTGAACATGGAGTGTCACTCATTTTTAAGGATTTTTTTTCAATGTCTTTCCCCAGAGCTTCATAGATTTAATACAGAAGTCTTTCATCTCCTTATGTAGATTTATTCCTAATTTATTCTTTTGGGTTCAGATTAATGTATTCTGCCCTGGAAACTTACTGTGTAGACTAAGCTCACCTCAGACTTATAATCCTTCTGTTTCAGCCTCCTGACCAAATTAAGAATATAGGCACATATAGGCCTATAATTAAGATTATAGGCACACATCATATTTTGCCTTGTCTTTAATTGTTTTAAAGATTATTTTATTTCATTTTATGCTTATGGATGTTTGGCCTGCTGTGTGTGTGTGCGTGTACAAGTGCATGTACCATCTTGCATGCCTGGTACCTGGATTATCTAGAAATGGGTTTTGAAGTCCCTGGAACTGGAATACTGGAAGATTATGAGCCTCAAAGTGGGTGCTAAAAATTAAATTCAGGTCCTCTGGAAGACAAGCCACTGCTTCTAACCACTGAGCCATCTTTGCAGCCCCTGTGTTTAATTTTAATGTGTAATGCTTTTTTTTTATAAGATTAGTGTAATCCAGGCTGATCTTGAACTAACTTTGTACCTAAGAATTACCTTGAACTTCTGATTCTCCATCCTTCGCTTCTCAAGTGCCAGATTATAAACCTGTAATGTTACAATTTCTATCCCTTCTAGATCCTCGTTTTTGCATATATTTTAACTTATTTTCTTAGTGGTTGCCATGGGGACTATAGCTGGCATCCTAAACTTGGAGAAATTCAGTTTGAATTGATACCAACTTAGTTCAATAGCAAGCATGAACTCTGCTGCCACCCCACCACCATTTCTGGCTGAATGACATCTTCATATTTCATGTAGCAGATTTTTAATTATTTTATGAATTTATGTTTTTAAATTGTAAAAGAAATAGAGGCATGGTGTTATAATAAAATTATACTAAATTTTATGTTACTTCTGATTACTTTTTTGGTTCTCTTTGTTCTTTACACAGTTTTGATTGACAGGTTTTTTTCTTTCAGCTTTGTAAAGATATCATCTTCCTACTGCCCTCTGATCCCCAGAGTTTTGGGTGAGATCTAGTACCGTCTTCTGTATACTGTATACATAATAACTCTTTAAAAAAAAAAAAAAAGTGTGCACCACCACCGCCCTGCCATTCTTTAAACTTTTTTACTATAACATCTCTACAAACCTCTGGTTTTTCTATTTTAAGTTTGGTGAATGCATAAGGTATATAGGTTCATGTGTTCATCAAATTTGGGAGTTTTATATATGAAATTGGAGTCACAGACAATTGAAAACTGCCATCTGGGTGCTGGAAATTGAACCCAGGTCCTTTGAGAAACTAGTGTTTAACCTGTGAGCCATCTCTCTAACCCCTACATTTTCTGGTTTGTTTTTTTGTTTTGTTTTGGTTTTGGGCTTTGCTTTTTTCTGCCCTCAAACTCACTATATAGATCAGGCTGGCCTTGAATTGACAGATATTGTCTCTGCCTCACAATTGTATTTTACATTTTTTTAAAAGAGCAAAGACATTTTGAATATTAAAATTATAGCTTAGCAAGTCAAATTCTTTTTCTCCAAACTGTCCCAAGAATTGTTATTAGTTGATAAATGTTAGAGTTCTTTACTTAGTTTTCAAATGTTATTTTTGTTTTTAATTGTGTGCCTATGTGTGGGTATGTACACATGAGTGCAAGTGCCCATAGAGGCCAGAAGAGGGTGCCAGATCCCTGAAACTGTAGTCATAGGCAGCTGCGAGCGACCCAATATCGGTACTAAAAGCAGAACTTAGGTTCTCTGCACAACCAGTATATGTTCATAACTGCTCGGCTATCTTTCCAGCTCCATAATTCACTTACTTGGTACCTTTTCCAAACTATTTTTACAGAGACTAATCCTTAACATATGTAGTCTTTGAGATCTCTCTTTTATTATTGTTACAATCAGCTAGTGACCAAACAGATTTCCTTAAATACTTATATCCAAAGGGAAAAAAGAAAACTAAATGAAAAGCAAATACAAGGTCTGTTTGTTTCCTTAATTCTCTCCATCAGCAGGAAAGCCACTTCAGTCCACATTTTTTGAGGTCTGAAGCAATGGTCAACCTTTATGTCAAAAGGCAGTTCAAACAGTCTCAGCCCATGTACACATCAGCAAACCACATTACTAATATAGACCACCATCCTCATGGTTTCCTGCTGTGGGGTTAAGTTTACCAAAACTCACCAGCCTCCCCCTCCAATACACAAGTCTCTGTACACTGCAAAATACTCCACTAGTCTATAGTACCAAATAACTGAGTCTTCAGGGTTGTTGTTTTAATGATTGACAGATTGATTGACTGATTGACTGATTCTGTATGGGTGTTTTTCCTGCATGCTTGTCTGTGTACCATGTTTATGCCTGGTGCCCATAGAAGCCAGAAGAGGGTGTCAGTTCCTGCTAAGAATAGAGACAAAGACAGTTGTGAGCCATCACATCGATGCTGGGACTAGAACCCGAATCTTCTACAGAAGCAACCAGTGCTCTTCACTGCTGAGCCATCTTTCCATCCCCAGTTCTCACAGTTCTTTCCATCTCGATGGTTATGAAAGTGTGAATGAGAATTACTAGACCCGTGACAATAAGCCAAGACTAACAACAACCAAACTGATGATTGCCTCTATGCCCAAAAGGGTAGAGAGAAGGGTGGTGGTGGCCAGGACCAGAAAAAAAGGAACTCTCCTGGGGTGACCACCTTGAGAGGAGCCATGACATTTGCTTAATGGCACAGCCAACAAGAAGCAATCTCCTTAATTAAACACCCTGACATCACTCTCTCATCCTCCTGCCAGGGCTCCCTACTCACCAAACAAACACCCAATTTATGTGAGGTTGGAAAGGATGAAGAGTAGATCTGGAGAACTGAATGGAAGTTAGCCAGCAACCCTCTCACCCCAAAATTACCCCCAGCATCTACCATTAAGACAGAGAGCTGGAAAGTTAGCTGAGGTTGAAAGTGCTTGTCTTCTAAGCAGCTGAGTTTCATCCCAGAATCTATGCTCTTAGATCTCCAAATATAGCGACACACACTTGTAATCCCAGCACTGAGGAGGCAGAAACAGGCAGATCCCTGGAACCCATTGGCCAGCTCCAAGGTAGTGAGACATGCTGTCTTTGGAAAAAAGAGAGAGAAAGCTGGTGAAGTGCTTGTTATGGAAGCAGGAATATTAACATTCAGATCCTTTATAAGGCAGAAGCAGGATCCTCAGAGCAAGCTGGATAGCCAGACTAGATAGATAGTGCATGCACGAGCTCATCCTACATGTAATAGGTACATATATAAATATATGTGGATATAAACTCAATGAGAAACTCCATATCAGTGAATAAGGCAGAGAGTGAAAGAGGAAGACTCTCAATGTCAATCTCAGGCCTCTAAACTCGTGTACACACACACACACACTAATATATTTGCATATGTACCCACATAGATGCAAATACAGACACACAGTTGAGGGTAGAAATGGTGGCTGGCTCATGAGGAACAGTATCTGAAGCTATCCACTGGCAACCCACCTGTATTGCAAGATATTTGGTCATACAGTGAACCCTGAAATTTTTTTATTCACTGGAAAAACCTGTGTCTAGTTATGGTGTGGCTCAGCCCTGGCATACACCTTTAATCCAAGAGCTTTCTGCTTGAATATTGTAAACAAGGTTTTACAAATAAAGTCAACCATAGGTAAAGAAGTGGAACAAGCAACCAGTAGACAGTAAAAAAACCATAGAGAGTAAGAGAAAGTCAGAAGGACAGATAGAAAGACCCACAGGAATAGAAGGGAGGGGCATTCAGATTAAGGAATTTTGTTTAAGAAAGCTCTTTCTGGGATGCCACTGGAAGAGGAAGTCAATGGGTGCTTTCTCTGTCTCTCTGAGCTAGCAGGTTTTCACCCCATCATCTGCACACACACAGGCATGCACACACATACACACAAACACAAAAGATTGAATACAGCACATTTCTTGATGTTTTACAACAGTGACTTTCCTTATTTTGACCATCAGGATTCAGCAAAGTAAAGATTCGGTTGAGAAGTTGACTGGGCTGGGGAGCTAGCTCAAGGACCTGAGTTCAATCCCCAGAATCCATGATGGGAGAAAAGAACCAACTCCTGAAAGTTGTTCTCTGGCCCCACATGAGTGTTGTGATACACATACATTTGCACACACATATAAAACAAAATTTGGAGGCTGAAGAGATGGCTCAGTGATTAGGAGCAGTTGTTACTCTTGCAGAGATTCTGAATTCAGTTCCCAGCACCCATGTCCAGGGCTCTAACATCTCTGGTCTCCAAAAGCTCTTGCATACACGGGCATCAACCAGCATGAAGACATACACACCTACATGTAATTTTAAAATAATAACAAATCCTTAAAATTAAGAAAAAATGAAAGTGTTAGTTTTTAAAAAGTTGTTGACATTTAAAATTTTTTAAAATAACTATTGTATGCTACATGTAAGACTGCTTTGACTACATGTATGCATATGAACTGCATATATGCCTGGCATCCATAGAGTCTAGAAGAGGGTATCAGATCCCCCTGAAACTAGAGTTACTACAGATGCTTATGAACTACCACATGGGTGCTGGGAACCAAACCTGGGTCCTCTCCCAAAGCAACCAGGCTCTTAACTACTATCTCTCCAGGCTACTTGACACTATTTCTAAATTATAATTTGATAATTTCATGCATATATATATAACACATCATTCATCCCCCATCACCCTCTCTTATCCCTCTCCCATTCCCATGAACTCCTTCTTCCCAACAAGTCTCCCTCCTATTGCCGTGATAAACGCCAGGACCAAAGCAATCTGGGGAGCATAAAAAAATATTCCCTTCACAGCTCCCTATAACAGTTCATCATCAAAAAAAAATGTCGGGGCAGGAACCTGCAGGCAGTTGCTGATGCAGAAGCCATAGAGGGGAGCTGCTCACTGGCTTGCTCCTCCTGGCTTGCTCAGTCTGCTCTCTTAAAGAACCCAGGACTATCAGCCCAGTGATGGCCCCACCCACAATGGGCTTGACCCTCCCCCATCAATCACTAATTCAAAAGATGCCCTGCAGGCTTGACCATCTTAAGGAGGGTCAATTGAGGAGCTATAGAGCTGAAGTTGACACAGATCTAGCCAGTACAGCCCACTAAATTTAATTTAATTCTTGCATGAGCAGGGGGTTATTTTAGTGGCAAGTGGTCAACTTACCAGTGACTAGCACACAGAAAATGTTACCACATAGAGTCCAGGCTGAGGAGACAGTTCAGTTGGTCAAGTCCTTAACACTCAAGTTTGAGGACCTCAGTTTGATTCCCAGCACCCCACACACACACATACACACACACAAAGTCAAATGTGCTGGCACACACTTGTAATCAGCACTGAGAAGGCAGAGAAAGGTTCCCTGGGCGATCTCATTACCTAGCCTGAGTAACCCAATAAGTGTGCTCCAGAGCAGTGAGATGCTCCATCTCAACAAACAAGGGGGATAGATCCTGAGAAAGAATATAAAGCTTGACCTCTGACCTCCATATACATGAGCATGCACACACCCACACATAATAATAATAAGTAAATAAAAATGTAACAAAACAATTTAAAAGAAAGTTACTCACCCTTCCCAGTAGCCATTAATCGCCAGGAGCTCCTCAGCCAGGCTTTAACATTATTTTTAGGAAGGTAGTGACAGAGTTTTTCAAGGTTTCAGTTTTATCATTCTTTAGAAACCAGAACTATCCAGTTCTGTATCGGATGCCTGTGTTGCAGCATAGTGTCTTCCCAGCTCAACAGCTAATTACATATAGGACTGTGGCTGTACTCTTCAGTTACATTATCTATAAGATGAGCATTGACTCCTGACTGGTCACAAGAATTTAATGAGTCAGATCAGGGAAAGCAGTGAGCAGGCACTGCCATCAACTTCTCAGGGTTAACTACCGGCACATCCAACTTTCCCCTGCAGTGTTACCTGTAATTTACTAGTGGGTTTTCCTTTACTGGATGACGTCATGTTCTCTTCCCTATAAGTATTCATACATGCTTCTCTAGCTGCCTGGCTAATTGCTGTTTTTAAAACAATCAGACACTTTATCATATTGATCCATTTTGAAGTATGACAGCATCTGAAAGACCCTCAGGGACCCCAGCCCCAAGAACTCACACAGAAATCCCAGGCTGTAAATGGCACAAGGCACCTGTGGGCGATCAGCAGCTTCAGCTAACTGAGTGTGAGTACAAACAACAGTCTCTCTTTTTTATACAGTGAGAGAGTCTCATCAGCTTAAACATAAAGACATATATCATATCTCATTAGCTACTTTGAACTACATATAAAATTCCGCCAAGGGGTAATGTGGTAAGGTTCAACTTTGGGGCAAGGTTGTAAAGTTTTTGATCCTGGAGGTGCTGTGAACATCTGGTTTGTGTTAAGATTAGACACTCCCGGTCTCTTCACCCTCCCATGGCCTTCCTTATCTTTTTAAGAAACCTTAACTGTCAATTTCCTGATATACTGAGGTTTTGCTCGCAGGATGACTTCCTGCTAGTTGGCCTTGTGGAAATTTTGAGGTTGGGGTCTTTTACATCAAATGGAAGCAAGAGACAGGCTTAGGAGCTGGACAGATGGTTCGGTGGTTAAAAGCACAGGCACCACTATCTCAGAGGACCCAAGTTCGGTTCCCGAAACCCATATTAGCTCACAACCACCTGTAATTTCACTTCCTGGGGCTTGACACTCTCTTCTGACCTCCAAGTACACATATGTACTTTTAGACACGCACACACACATACAAAAATGAGTAAAATTTATAAATATAATTAAAAACAATTTTAAAAGAAACAATTTCAAGTAGAGAGATATAGTTTGCTACTATTAAACTTACAATCATGTAAACTATTGATTTTTTTTTTTTTTTTTGCTTGGAAGAAAGTTAAGCTTTTTGTTGTTGTTTGTTGAAATAGAGATTTTGGCCCAGAATGGCCTTGAACTTGGAATTTTCCTGCCTTTACTGTCCAGATGCTGGGATTACAGGTGTGTGCCAACATTCCTGCCTTTGTATGCTGTTCATAGACACAGGCACGTAGAATAAGAGCATAGATTAAATCATGCAGGGGAAGGGTAAAATACCAAATGCCAGGTCATGGTTTTATTTTCAGAGAGATTTCCAGGAAGAAGAAGAGAATACATTTAGGTGGGGCTGACAAAAAAAAAAAAAAAAAAAAAAAAAAAAAACTTCAACTGTATTTCATTATTTTAAAAAAGACCCAAAACGAGCTTATGAATGTTAAATTTCAAGAAAGCTGGGTAGTAGGTACAAAAATATTTGTTCTCTTAATTATAAGTTTAAATAGACCAAAAGCAAGACAAGGGGCGTGGGAGGGTTGAGTCAAAGTCAGTATTAAAAGCCTTTAGAATTCTTGGTCCCCCAGCAGTGAGTGAGCTCTGTCCCAGCAGCCCGTTCTATCCCCACCCCTTCCTCCATCTCCTCCACTGGTGACTATCTCTCCATAGACCACAGCCCAGTAGAAGAGCCAGTGGGAGGCATAAACTGCTGCGCTGCTCAAAGCAATTCTCTCCTCCTCAGCAAACACTTCAATTTCCAAGCCTCAAATAGTCTCCTGGTAACTCGCAATGCCCCATGCTGACTCTCAACATGGGGAACATTATCACAATACAGCAAAAAGCAATTAATCCTGCACTTCTCAAAATGTGCAAACTTTTGAGAATTTACTATGTATCTGAAAGTGACCTTCAACTCCTGATCTAGCTTCGACCTCCTTAGTGCAGTAACCACAGGTTTGTGCCCCCTCATCATGCTTTCTGTCACATGATTCTTTTGTCTTTTTTGTTTGTTGTTTTGTTGGTTCTTGAGACAGGGTGTCCTGTAGCCCATACTGGCCTTAAACTGGTTGTGACCTTAAACTTTTCTTGTCTCATGACTCATACATATCTCCCAACTGTTGGGATTACAAGCATGTGCCACAATGCCAGGTTTCAATGTGATGCTGGGCATCAAACCAAGGCATTGTTCATGCAGAGCTACATACTCAGGCCTTCACAGGACACTTACAAAGAGAAAGACATAACATACAATTGGAAGTAGTTCAATCCTTTCAGAGCTGAATGCTTATTAGAACACTGATGTAATACTCTATGATGTATCTAAACATCCAACCCAAAGAATAAACAAACAAACAAACAAAAACCCAGGTACTATGATATAGTACAATAAATATTAAAAGCAAAAAAAATTAATCTCATATCATCTGCTTTTGCATTTAAACCTCAAGACCTTTCTAGTTGACAGAAAACTAGAAAGTAAAAAATGTAAACACTTTTAATTGAAATGTAAACAAGTGTAAAACTAAAACTAAAAGGGTTCTTTTTATGATGGGATTGAATAAGAATGGTCCCCATAGGCTTATATATTTGAGTGGTTGGTCATTGTTCTGCAAGAAATAAGACCCCCAGAGAGACCACCAGAGACAGAGATGTCCAAAATCTCTGTCCAAGGTTTATTGTCAGCCTGAAACAAGCTAGGCAGGGAGTTTGTTCCACTCACCCAAAGGCTGTCTTACTGTCTTAGAGTTGGATCATCCAGATGTTCTTAGATAGTGCTTAACTTATTCTTTCTTGGAACTGGGCAAGCCCCTGCCAGGAATGTGAAACTAAACTTTATTTTACCTTTATAATACAAAATGGAGGTGCTTCTCTAGTTCTTCAGTCATCAAGGAGGTACTACTTAGGAGCGATTTGAAGATGTGGCCTTGTTGGAGGAAGTAGGTCACTGAGGGGTGGGCTTTGAGGTTTGAAAAGCCCAAACCAGGCATAAGTCTTCCTTTTTCCTGGTGCCAGTGGATCTGGATAGAGAACTCTCAGCTACTCTCCAGCACCATGTCTGCCTGTGTGCTGCCATACTGCTTGCCACGATGACGATGGACTAAGCCTCTGAGCCTCGATTAAATGTTTTCTTTTCTAAGAGTTGCCTTGGTCATGGTGTCTCTTCTAAGGGATAGAACAGTGACCGAGATGGGGGCGATGCTTCAGAGGGTAGAAGTGAAAGCCATGTAAGCCGAATAACTGGGCTTTGACTCCAGGATCAGTCTGTGGAAGGAGGAAACTGATTCCCAGAAGTGGAGGTCCTTTGACCTCTACATGCATACTGTGCCCACAGATGCAAGAAGAGGGTGTCAGATCCCTTGACAGCAGAGTTGCCAATGG
>PVIH01003004.1:44658-134443 GCA_004025045.1 Sigmodon hispidus
TTATCTTTCTGCGTTTGTGATACCTCGCTCAGGAGGATATTCTCCAAATCCATCCATTTTAGTTCAGACTTTTTTTTAAACTTTATTTATTTATTATTTAATTATTTGCCTTGGTGTTTGCCTGGAACTGGAACTACAGACAGTTGTTAGCTGCCATGTGGGTGCTGGGAATCGAACCCGGGTCCTCTGGAAGAGCAGACGGTGCTCTTAACCGCTGAGCCATCTCCCCAGCCCCTTTGCTTGGTTTTTTTAATACTTAAAGATTTATTTTGTGTGTGTGTGTGTGTGTGTGTGTGTGTGTGTGTGTGTGTGTGATTGCCAGTGCCCAAGCAGGCCAGAAGAAGATAACTGGAGTTTCAGATGGTTGTGAGCTATCCAACATGGGTACTGGGAACCGAACTTCAGTCTTTGGAAGAACAAGTGCTCTTTAACACTAAGCCATCTCTCTACCTGTTATATGAGGTTTCTGGCCTGGAATTCCTGGTCTAGACCAGAGGCTTGGACCCACTCTCAGCCCCACTGCCACTTAGGCCCAAATAACCACACAAACAGACACTTGTATTATTTTTACACTGACCTAGGGTCATAACTTGCTAACTCCATCTGAATTCAACACATCTTGTTCAGCTAGGCGGCTCAATACCTTTTCTCAGAGCAGCATTTCAGCTTCTTTCCTCTGCATCTGCCGCCGTCTCATCATCATGTCTCTATTGCATCTCTGTGGTGTCTGTATTCTGCTCTGAGATGTTCCTAGAGTTTTTCTTAGTCTTGTAGCTCTGTCCATACTTCTTGTCTGCCTTCAGCCAATCAGCATTTTTATTAAACTAGTAGGTGGAACAATTATTTACAATGGAACAGAATACAATCCCACCAAATCCTCCCCCTTAGATCCCCAGGCTAGCCTCATACTCCATGCTTCCTCCTGCTTCAGCCTCTCCCAAAGGATAGGCTTATATAATGTTTTGTACTTAAGTACATATTCTCAATCTGTAGGTGTGGAGGTGAGGATGTATCTCAATGGTAGTTGTGTACTGAGCATGTATGAGAATCCAGAACCCATCCCCAGCACCAAAAGTATTTCCTTGTTGTTGTTTTGTTTATTTGGAACAGGGTCTCTCTATTTAGTCCTGTCTGTCCTGGAATTCAATATGTAGACCAGGATGTCATCAGACTCACAGGAGTCCTCCTGCCTCTTCCTCCAGAGTGCAGGGATTAAAGGCATGTGCCACTATACATCTGGCTCAAAAATAAATATTAATTTAAAGTATTAATTTAGGTTTTAGAGGTTTAAAGTCTATATTTCAATAAACTACTAGACGGTGCCAATGCTGCTGGTCCATTATTATTATCATTAACATTACATTACTCCGTGTGTGTGTGTGTGTGTGTGTGTGTGTGTGTGTGTGTGTGTGTGTGTTTGTGTGTCACAGGCATGGAGAAAAACCTTCAGGAGTTGATTTTTTCCTTTTACCACGTTTGTTCTGGGAATCTATTCAATTTGTATGAATGTCTGTATTTATGTTTGTGAACCTCTTCTTTATTTTAGTTTTTAAATTAATGCTGGGGAGATGCCTCAGAAGTTAGGAATGCTTGCTGCTCTTGCAAGAGATTCAGATTCATTTGTCATCCATCGCATATGGGATGGATCACAGGTGTCTGTAACTCCCATCCCACACCCTCTTCTCACCAGGGAGGGTACAGGGCACACAAGTGTTGGGTACGAATGCATACAGGCAAACAAACATTCATGCACATAAAATAAAAACAAATCTTTCTAAAATTAAAATTTAAAAAATTAGAAAAGTGGAGAATCAATCCAGGAAATAAGTTAGAGTTAATACTAATGAAAACTTCCACAATTGAAAACTTTCCCATCTCAATAGATCCTCAGTGCAGAGCAATAAGAAAGTATTAGGGTAAGGCTCATCATTATAAAACTTCCAAGCAACGGGCTAAAGAGAAGTTGTTAATGCTTTCAGTGGTGGAAGGATGGGACACACAAGGGATCTGAAAAGGAATCAGTTTTTTAAAAAATATAACCCTGTAAGTGTGAAGAAGATGGATATCTTCAAATGGTAATGGCAATTCCTTTCACACTCCAATATCCAGCACAACTACAAACCAAGTGTCAGCATATAGTCCAAGCTAGCTTCAAACTTGCTACATAGTATAAATAACTGCAAGGATCTCCTAAAACTCTGTTCCTCCTGCATGCTGAGATCATAGTTACCACCATGATGCCCAGTGCTGAGGATGAATCCAGGGTTTAGTGAATGTTAAGAAAGTACCCTGTCATCAGAGCTATATCCCTATCTCCTACACACACATTTTAAACTCTATATATGTATTGCTTTAGTTAAAAACATTAATGTTGGGCTGGAGAGATGGCTCAGAGGTTAAGCGCACTCACTATTCTTCCAAAGGTCCTGAGTTCAATTCCCAGAAACCATATGGTAGCTCACAACCATCAATGATGACATCTGGTGCCTTATACATAATAAATAAATAAATAAATCTTTGAAAAGAAAAACATTAATGTTAAAACATTGGAATACTGTGGTAGAGAATATCTGTAATTTCTTGAAGTCCACTGCCCATAAGAAATCTGATTTGAGGGGCTGGAGAGGTGGCTCAGAGGTTGAGAGCACTGACTGCTCTTCCAGAGGTCATGAGTTCAATTCCCAGCAACCACATGGTGGCTCACAACCATCTGTAAAGAGATCTGGCATACAGGGACATATGCAAGCAGAACACTGTATACAAAATAAATAAATTTAAAAAAAAAAAGAAAGAAATCTGATTTGAGAGCCTGGAGACATGTCTCAGTAGTTAAGAGCACTTATTCTTGCAGGAGACCTGGGTTCAAGTCCCAACACCATGATGGTTCACAACCATCTGTAACCCCAGTTCTAGGAGATATAATAGGTACATGTGTGATGTTTATGCATGCACACAGGCCTGTGAATCATTCATTCATACACTGGCAACATGTGCATACTTCTCATTTCCTTTCTGTTACATTGAAAGACACCTCTGATAATTTGTGTCAGATATATGTGTGTGTCAAATTATGAAATATTTGTTTGTTGATATTGATTTGGGGCAGTTTCTCATACTGTAGCCCAGGCTGTCCTGAGCTTACTATTTAGCCCAGGCTTGTCTCAGACTCAGTGTTCCTTTTACTCAGCTTGTGAAGACTCAGGCATGAGTCTCCATTTCCACTTTCGGAGATTTTTTTTTTTTTAAACTTTCTTTCTTTCTTCCTTCCTTTCTTCCTTCCTTTCTTTCTTTCTTTCTTTCTTTCTTTCTTTCTTTCTTTCTTTCTTTATTTGTCTTGGTGTTTGCCTGGAACTGGAACTACAGACAATTGTTAGCTGCCACGTGGGTGCTGGGAGTCGAACCCGGGTCCTCTGGAAGAGCAGCCGGTGCTCTTAACCACTGAGCCATCTCTCCAGCCCCCCATCTTCAGATGATTTTTATTCCTAGAAAAAATTGTGTTGTAGAACAGGATGTTGGCTTGATAAGGTGATATATACAAAGTTTACAGATGTTCTGACCACATTGGGTCCATTTTTGCTAATTTCTATATACATATATTTTAGTAATTATGTATGTATAATTAAAATGACCTGGGGCTGGAGAGATGGCTCAGAGGTTAAGAGCACTGACTGTTCTTCCAGAGGTCCTGAGTTCAATTCCCAGCAAAACCACATGGTGGCTCACAACCATCTATGATGAGGTCTGGCACCCTCTTCTGTAAAACTGTATGCATAATAAATAAATAAATAAATCAAAAAAAAAAATAAAAATTAAAATGACCTTATTTGTTAAAAATATGTTCCTTGGGCAGCCCAGCATGAAGACCAGAAGAAAAAACTCACTTCTTTCAGCACAGGATTCAGGAATATTTATGGGTTAAAGAAGGAAATAGTCTTCAAGGCTGCCATGCAGGAAAAAAAAAAAATTAAAAAAAGAAGGAAATAGTCTAAGGATTGAGCAAAAGTGACTAAAGCAAGAAAAAGCAAGTACAAACCAGTAGTATGAAACTGTGGCTCTTCAGAGTGCCCGTGCTCAGGAAAGCACATCTTCTGATGGTGGAATCTTGTCCCTCTGTGGACAACAGGTCAGCTATCAGACCGTTGCCGAAGGGTATGTGGCTTCAGTTTGATATAGAAAGACGCTGCGTTCAACTTCCTGGAAAAAAAAAATAACTTAGGCAAAGATTACCAAGACCCTTACATCATAGGTGTCATCTCTAGCAAAGCTAGTGGGACTCTAATAACCTATTGCTTAGCTTTACAGACCCTTAAAATGAGCGCTTTAGGGCTTGAGAGAAGGCTCAGCAGGTAGAAATACTTGCTAGGCAAGCCTGACAACCTGAGTTCGATCCTAGGATTCCACAGTGGAAGGAGATAGATAACCAATAACTAAAAGTTGGCCTCTGACTTCTGCTCAAGCACCAGGATGGTCACATTTTCTCTCTCTCTCTCTCTCTCTCTCTCTCCTTTCTCCCTCAATAATAATAATAATATTCAGAAATAAAATAGATTTTTCTTTTTTCTATTGTGAAAATATGTTCATTTGTTTTGAGACAGGAGACAAGGTCTCACCTCACAGCCCTGGCTGACCTGGAACTTGCTATGTAGACCAGATTAGATATGAATTCACAGAGATCTGCCTGTCTCTGCCTCTCAAGTGTTGGGATTAAATGTATGCCTCACCACACAAAGCAAAAAATGGTTTTTAAAGCCAATTAAAGCCAACTAAGCCAGGCAGTGGGGGGCGTGGATCTTTAATCCCATTCAGCACTTGGGAAGAAGAGGAAGGCAGATCTCTGAGTTGGAGGTCAGCCTGATTTACAGAGTGAGTTCCTGGAAAACCAGGGCTGTTACACAGAGAAACTGTCTCAAAAATAACATAAATAAAATAAAATAAAATAAAATTTCTCAATACCAAACAGAAAAGAAACCTTTTCATTGCATGGAAAATTAAATTTGTTATATTGTTCCTGGAAGAGGGAAAAATGGAAACATGGTATCTAGGCAGAAAAGATCGGTGGAGCATAGTGATACATTCTGATTCTAGCAGAGATACTGGACAGTGAGGATCACCTGAGGCGGCACCTCTGCACAGAAATGGAGATATGACCAGAATCCAGGAAGGCCAATCTGGATTCCTGTTGACCTTCTTGGCCACACATTCCTTTCCTTTATTGCCATGTAATAGTGTGTAGTTCCTTGAGAATTTATTGTGCTTCCTTTATCAGACTATAACCTTTAAGAGGGCAGGTCCTCATATATTGAATTAACCATTTGATCCCCAGGAAGAAGAGATACCCACTAAATAAACAGACGCTGGCAAAAGGAAGGCCTGAAGGTGCCGCGGTGGCCATAAGTACGGAATGAGCAAAGGGCATCCACAAGCTGGAAGCAAGGGGAAGCTTCCAAAGGGCGGAGTCGGGCCTCTGAAATATGGCCGGAAGGAATAGCAGCAGGACTGTAAGGACGACCTCCAGAATGACAGGTGAGCCTGGGGACTGTAATGGGCAGGAGAGGCGGGGCGGAGTATTGCACATGCGCACACGCGCCCTTCTGCCCACTTCCTTACCAGGACGAGCTTGCGGGCGTGTGCACGCGAGGTTGAAGCGGAAATGGCGCCGCGGGACCGCGGATCCGGGCGGCGAGCGGAAGTGGGTGTGAGAGCGGAAGTGGCCGGCTGGAGCCGGGGGCTGGGCGGGGACCGGGATCGTCGGTAAGGCGGCGGCAGAGGCGGCGGCGGCTCGGCAGGCGGGTGGAAGCTTCAGGGGCCAGGTCGGTCCGGTGGTGGCTGCCTCTTACAGGCAGCGCGTGCCAGGCCAGCGTGCTCGTCCGCCTCTCCCCGCCCCGTTCCCCGTTCCCTTCTCCCCTCACCTACCGCACCCAGCCCCCCTCGTCAGGGGCAGCGGGGCCGCTCCCTCTGTCCTGACCTCGCTTGCCCACCCTCGCCGCCCTGGTTTCTCCTTCCCCTGTCCCGGGCAGCCGCCGCCATGATCCTGCTGGAGGTGAACAACCGCATCATCGAGGAGACGCTGGCTCTCAAGTTCGAGAACGCGGCCGCCGGGTGAGCGCACGCTCTTCCGGGAGGAGGCCGAGTTGACCCTAGCTAATCCTGGGTGGGGTCTTGTTCTCAAACCTTGGAGGGGAGAGATCGGGAACCTGGCGCGGCTTCGGGGCTCACTGGCAGGGTGGACGTTGGGAGGCCATGGGGCGCGGTGGGCCGAGGGCCTGAGATGCGTGGGGAGAGGCTGAGACAGAGATGCGGAAGCAGCGAGTGGACCAGGAGCAAGGCGTGCCTGGGAATAGGAGACCTGTAGGACGTGAGAGCAGCCAAAGCCAGAACTCACTGAGCCCAAGAGCCCACTGTCCTGGTGGGGGAAAGAGGGCCTACTTCCCTCTCTATTCTCTATCATTGTTCCGAGCCCAGAGAGACTCCATTGGGAAAGCTGGATTGAATGCAGTTTTCAGGAATTCCCAGGGCGAGGTGGGAAGAACATGCAGGCCCAGATCGCTAACGACCTTCTGCTTCCCCACCCCCCCATCTCTCCCCCAGGAGAAGCAGGAGGCAAGACTGAAATTAGACCCAGTCTCGGAAGCGGGGGGGGGGGGGGGAACCAATGATCGTTACCTTCCTCTCTAACCTGTGCGAGAAGCTAGCCATTTTGTTATATATTCCTCTGGCGAAGCCAACAGTTCTCAGTCCACACCCTCCTTTTATCTGGTGTGTCTTAAAATTCTTATCCAAGACCCCTGGTCTTTGATTTCTTCTGTGGTAATGCCGATCTGGGTAATAGATAGCTGTTTCTGCTCTCAGAATCTATGAAGTTTTCGATAACCTTTTTAAAATCGGCATCTTAATATCCGGTATGTGTTTGAAGCCTTCAGAGGTCAGACACAAAAAAAGATAGACTCCTCCCACAAAGCTGCTTTGCCTTTTTTTATTTAAAACCTTAGCAGAGGAATTGGGTTTTAGGTTCTAATTTATGGTGGCCTGTGGCCATTCCTTTGCCTCATTTCCTCATTGGTGAGGATGGGGCTTCACATTTTGGTTTCACAGCTAAGAATTTAAGTGGCGGCTGTTTTCTGTGAAGTAGGAACTAGAAATAGGAAAGTGAGTGTTTGCAGATCCGCAGAAGGAAGAGGATTAGGAGAGGGGGAATTCGAAGCATTCAGAATGAACCTGTGGCTCACAGACATTGAGAAAGCCTGAACCCACTACTTACATGGAATATATTGTCTGCCCTGTCTCTTTCGTAAGGTAGCAGATTTTCTCTGCAAAACAAAATGGGACTTTCCTTGCATTGGTGCATTTAGTGGACATATTGTTTCCTGCCCAGCGCTGCATTTTGAGTACATGTGTGATTTGCTTAATTCCTGCCCTCAACCTCCCATACCAGCTCTTTACATGTTAAGTTTTGAAGTGAATCAACCCTGAGACTTACTGTAGGTGATGGCGAGTGCTTTATTTTATTTTTTTTTAAAGTAGTGTAGCACAAAGGAGGAAGTTCAAATAACTTCTGCATTTTCACAACTGATCTTAATTCATGCATTGTCAAGTCTAGACTAGCAAAGAATGAGTCCTGGGTGGTTATAAGCTGATCTACAAGATAAATGGCTGTGCTTGTTCAAATGAGGGCATACCTTTTAATGTTGGAGGACAGCCACGTTTGGGTATTAATAACTTGTGATTCCAAAATGTGACACATTATTCAGAACTTTATTTAGTCCTTTTTCTTTCTAGAAAACTTTCATCAAAGAATGCTGGGGTTCGTGGTGCATGCTTGTAGTCCAAGCGCATTCAGCTGTAACTCCAGCTTTCAGGAGCATGAACATGAGAAGCAAAAGTTCCAGACCATTGTGATAACTTGTATTACAAGAAAAAAAAAAGTAAACTGGGTGTGGTGTGCCTATAATCTCCCCTTTGAGAGAGATTAGAATAGGTTTTTTTTTAAATCTGGAGGACATGGATTAGGATTTCCCAGGGTTTCTTTCTTGATAAAGATGCTAATGTAGCCAGCAGGTTTAATGTTTGAGGAGGTAATATGTTTTGCCTTATCCTCACTCATCCTTGGAGATGGGGCTTAACAAATATCCTCAAAACATTGTGTTTAAAAATACTTTGAAAATCTTTGAAAAGAGACTAGTGAAGGCAGGATTTGCCTGAGGTTGCCTGTCTCTGTAGGGTGTGATGGCACCCTCCTATAATCCTAACACTCTGGAAACAGGCAGGAGGATCAGCACAAGTTTGAGTTTAGCCAGGTGTAGTGAGACTCTGTCTCCAGAGAGAGAAAAGAAAGGAAGCTGAGCTCAGGAGGCAGAGTCAGGTGAATCTGAGTTCAAAGCCAGCCTGGTCTACACCTCTGTTCAGGAGCATCCTGTGCACAGAGAAACCCTGTCTTGAAAAACCAAGAAAGAAAAGTTGGGGAGCCTTTTAGAGAGAGCCTGTTAGTAAAGCCTGTCGGGGAGGAACTGATAGAAAAGCTGTGTTGGGAGAAATGAATGACCTTAAAGAAAGGAGTAGCCCAGAGGAGAGTCCCTGGGGAGGTGAAAGGCTGTGCAGTGTGGAAACCTGGGAGGGCTTAGCTCTGCCCTGCCCTTTGTACTTCTCAAAACAAATTAATAAGGAAAATTACATTTATGGAAGCCTTTGCTAGACAGAGTGAATCTTTCTGTTCTGCAATGTTCTGTTTAGCCCCTCACTACATGTAGCTTGTAGCTGTATTTCATTTTTCCCCCGCTTCATTGCTACTTGCGCTGTATTTGCACAGTATACATGTCGATTATTGCAGACAGTTCTCTTGGACAGTGCTGTTCTGCCTACTGAGATGAAATCATGAGATCCTTTAGGGTTTTATTTTTTGGAGGGTCAGCACCCAGAGCCTTGAATGTGCTAGGTGAGTGCCCCTGTTTCACTACTTCCCAGTTTGCCTGAGGTATCTGCAAAGGAGTTGGTAGCACATGCTCCAGAATAAAGTTTCATTAGCTTTCCTTGGTGGTTTGTTTGTTCGTTTATTTGTTTATTTATTTGCTTGCACTTGGTCGTACTTACTTACTTATTTATTTATTTTTAAAAACTTTATTTATTGATTTATTTGCCTTGGTGTTTGCCTGGAACTGGAACTACAGACAGTTGTTAGCTGACATGTGGGTGCTGGGAATCGAACCCGGGTCCTCTGGAAGAGCAGACGGTGCTCTTAACCACTGAGCCATCTCTCCAGCCCCGGTCGTATTTATTTTTAATGTCCCTCGGGTCATTTTGTTGGATCTTTTTGCCTGTAGCATCAGACTGAAAGTTTAAACTTGCATCTGGATGAGAGTTCTGTAACACAAGCTCTTCAAGCACACACTTGGCCGGTCATCTTGTTCAAAGGCAGTTTAACAAAGCTTCCCGCTTTCCCCACCACAGCCCTCAGCAGTGGCTTATTGGATCTGTGTGTCTTCACAGTACAATAAGGCACCTTTCTGACAGTCTCCACACTATGACTAATTAAAAAGCTAGGCACAACACTGTAAATAATGTTCTGCACAAGTCTTATCAAAAGTATTGCCTTTTCATTTAGAAGTTCTTGACCAGATTACAATTAAAGCAGAAGTAATGTGGAAAATTAATTGAATTCTATTGTTACTATGTACATACATACCAAGAACCTTTTCATCCTCAGAAGCAAGGCCTGTCAACTTTGCAGTTAAGCTGTTCAGAACTGAGGAAATGCTGTCAAATGTGCGCTGCTGTTGATTTAAAGTGCCTTCTGGCTCCTTACAACAGCCTGTGCATACTGTGGGGAGCTGTGGTTCTGCGAGGGGGAGAAGAACTCAGTAAGCAAGGAGTGCTGAGTGGGGTGGGCGAGGACTGTGGGAAGAGGAAGTCAAGAAAGGAATAAATTAAGTCCTGCTGATACCTTGTTCTCATTCCCAAATATGCCACACATGTCCTCAGAGAAGCAGGCTAGCTCAGAGAGATTCAGAATTAGGACATTGTTTAGGCCTATAGATGCAGGGGTTTGTACTATCTGACAGTTAAGATCTAGTTGATTTTTTTTTTTTTTTTAATGAAAATTTATTAACTGGTGAAAAGCAAGAAATGCACACTCTTGGAAATAGTTGATCTTTTTATAGGGCCTTGCAGTTGATAGACTGCTACCTGCCTTCTGGCCTCTGCATTGTCTTTAAGATGTGAATTATCAGAGCTATACTATCAGCCATCTTTGTTTCCTTAGAATCTTGGGAGGGGAGTGTTCAGTGTTCGGCTCAGTAAATATCTTGAAGGAATTAATGGAAGCAAATAAAATGATTCTTGGTTTAAGTGTGTACATGTGCAAAGGCCAGAAAAAAAAAATAATTGGTTGTTCTGCTGTATCATATTTTACCTCATACCTTGAAACAGGGTCTTACTGAACCTGGAATTAGGCTGGCAATCAGCAAATTCTGTCTCAACTGAGGCTGCAGGCTTTTTCTGTGGATGCTGGGAGCTCTAACTCAGATCCTCTTGCTTGCCCAGCAGGTGCTCTTACCCACAGAGCCATCTCTCCAGCATTTTTGTTGTTCTGAGACAGGGTTTCACACTGTAGCCCAAACTGTCCTGGAACTTTGTAGTTTGTTCTAGCTTCAAACTCATGGTGGTGCTCCTGCCTCAGCTTCTATATATCCTGCCACACCAGTTTGTCATCACTTTTCTGAGAGTGTGTCAGCTTTTATATCTTTTTATTCTCTGTATTTAGGGATGTGGTTTAGCAAAACAAAGAAGCAGGGGCATCTTTTACCTAATACAGTTTGTTTAGGTCTTTGCTCAGAAAGAATGATCGAAACCTTTAGTACTTAAAGAAAGTCATCAGAAATCTTTAATGAGCACAACAGAATAATTCTTTTAATTCAGGACTTGGAAGCGGGTAACCAGAAGAGGCTCACAAATGCCACAGTGTAGGAGAACTGTTTCCAGGGTACATTTAGGAATAAAAACTCCAAAGACTTCACACACATAAATAGGGTACTATAGTTGCTAGCAGTACTTTACTGACGGTTGACATTCTAGAAGCTTCCTTAGAAAAGTATAGAGTTAACACTTCTTTTGGCGTCCGAAGGCACACAAATAAAAGTAAATCTTTAAAGAAAGACTTTTCTAAGGGATTTCTTTTACGATTTAGTTTTACTTTATGTGTATGAGTGTTTGCCTGCATGTATGTATGTGCACCACATACAGTCCTCGTTCTGGAAATCAGAAGATGTCTGATTCCCTGGAACTGGAGTTACACAGCGTAAGCTGCCATATGTAGGTGCTGGGAACTTAAGTCATCTGGAAGAGCAGCCAATGCTCTTGACTGCTGAGCCATCTCCTTGTTAAGAGATTTTTAAAAAATATCTCTTAAAGTCAGATGTGGAACCTCATGCCTGTGATCCCAGCACTTGGGAGGCTGAGGCAGGAGAATTGCCATGAATTTGTGGATATGTAAAGACAACCCAGCTTAGGCTACAGACTCTGTCTTTAAAAAAGAAATTAGCCCATCTGAGTGAACTGGATAATGCTTCAGTGTCTTAGGCTGTCCAGTCAATAGCTCTAAGGACCATCCAACTGGTTTACTCACAAATGCCAGTCATTTTAACAGTCTTGTGCTAATAGGAGTCCTATTTCTCCATGGCCTGGGTAAGTACTTTCTGATCTTGAGAGCTTCTGCTCCTTTCTAACTCCACCTGGAAGAAACCCTAATTTATAGATTGTCTTCTGTAAGCCAGGTGCTGTGCTCTGTCTTTTGTTGTACATAACCTATATGTTTTAACACAGTTTCATTTAATTTCAATATGTGTTTATGTGACAGATTAGCATTGAGAATCCAGGAGTAAGCTGGGTGGTGGTGCATACCTTTAATCCAGCATTTAGGAGGTAGAGACAGATGACTCTGAGTTCAAGGCCAGCCTGGTTTACAAAGTGAGTTCCAGGACAACTAGGACTTTTACATAGAAAAATCCTGTCTTGAAAAAAAAAAAACAAACAAACCAAAAGAAAAGAATTCAGGAACAGCCATATGCTGATTTTTGTGTCTTGGGGTTAGGGAACTCTAGTAGACTGTTGTATGGTAAGGCCTGTGCTTTATCCACCACTGTGATTTATCAGGTGGCACAGACAACATGGTAGTATCTTTGTGACACATTTACTAAGATCCTGCCACTCACTGTGGTGAGAACTATAGGAACTATTATCTCAATATACCTGTAATTCAGTCATGAGGCACTTGGGAAATTGTGTGTGTGTGTGTGTATGTGCACATGCATGAGTGTGCACTGTATCATCTCAATTAAGCTTTATGACAGTCTTATAATATGGGAGTTTTGTCCCCATTTTGTTTTTTTGTTTCTTTTTTTTAAAATATTTTTATTTTATGTGAATTGGTGTTTTGCCTGCATGTATAACTGTGTAAAGGTGTCAGGTCTTGGAATTACAGACAGTTGTGAGCTGCCATGTGGATGCTGGGAATTGAGCTCAGGTCCTCTGGAAGAATAGTCAGTGCTCTTAACCGATGAGCCATCTCTTCAGCCCCTTTTCCCCATTTTGTAAAAGAGGAACTGCAGAGACAGCCACATCTGAGAGAACTTAACACTCAGCTCCAAAGGACTAATTTACATGTGTCTGGCACATCATGACACAAGTGTAGAGGTCCCTTCCATGGGATTCAGTTCTTACCTTCCACCATCTGAGTTCCAGTGATTGAACTCAGGTTCTTAGGCTTAGTAGCAGGGCTTTTACTCACTGAGCCATTTTGCTAGCCCCCAGGCTTGCCTTTTCTCTAAACTTTCTTGAACCTGAAGCTTGAGCAGATGGCAAAACAGTCAATGCTTCATCCTTTTGGTTTATTAAGTAGACTCTTTTTATTACCATAATTTTAAATCATGAAAAGGCAGAACAAGCTAGAGTGTGGTGCCCTTGTAACCCAGCATGTGGGCAGTGGACACATCATTTGTAGCTCAGAGCATGCAGATTTCCAGCCCTAGATAATCTTCTATTCTTTTTATTGGTGGTGGTTTTTCAAGACAGAGATTCTCTGTAACAGATTTAGCTGTCCTGGAACCTGCCAACTCAGAGACCCACCTGCCTATGCATCCTGAGTGCTGGGATTAAAGCCGTGGGCTGTCACTGCCTGGCTTGTCTCCTGCCCTCCAGCCCAGTCGTACCTTAGCAGCCCTGAAGAGTGAACTAAAATATTAATGGCAGTGGTTTCTAGAGACTCCCCAGTCCATCAGGCTACTTAGGATGGATCTTAGCAGTCTTTCCCAGTCGAGATCCATGCTCAGGGTGCTTTCATGCCTAGAGAGACTCAGACCTTCAGGGTTTTATAACTTAGAACATTAAGGTTCTTCCTAAGTTGATTTTTATCAGGTCTATTATTAAATTGATTTTATCCGGTCTATTGATAAAAGAGTGAAGCAAAGAACTCTATCTTTGCTGATTGGGTTCAAGCCTAAGGGTTAAGGGGAAAATACGAATAACATTTCCAAATACCCCACCCGGGTTAAGTCAGGCAGTGGTTCTTTACTCCAGGGCAGTCAGGAGCCCCCCTCTAAGAGGGTGTGTTTGCATGCTTCTTTTTCCTGGGCATCTTCATAGGATTTGACTTAAAAGAGCTTTTTTTAAAAAATGTTATTTATTTATTAAATGGTGTTTTAGAGGTAAGGGATGGTTTGTTGTCATTCATTGCCTTGTTTCTTATTTCTTGGCTACAGTTTGAAAGTGAAAGTTTAGAAGCAATTTAAGCTTTCTCCTCTTTTTTTGGAAGGGGCATTCATTTGTTGAGACAGGATCCACCTCCAGGTCAACATTTAGCCTAGATGCTGAGCTCTAATCCTCCTGTGACCACCTCCCAAGTGATAAAATATCATTTAGCTCCATCTCCTGTTTTTTGTTTTGTTTTTTTGAGAGCTAATCTCCCTGAAAAGTCTAACTAGCCTGTAACTCACTATGTAGACCAGGTTGGCTTCAAACTGGTGAGAGTGAACTCAGCCTCCCAAATGCTGGGAGTCAGGACACGAGCCATCATGTTTGGCCTTTTGACATCACACATGAGTGGCTTTGAAGAAGAGAGTAAATTGGATATGTTTCCTATAGGTGGGTCTTTCTCTAACATAGACTTAATAAAAACACAGTTTGTTTAAGGAGTGTCATATAGCCTCTTTGTCAGCACTTAACAGTCATAAACTATGTTAGATATTCCATTATTTCCCAGCAGAGCTGAATGGCTTCTTGGTTCCTTTGGTAAGTGAGGGAGCCAAGAGAGAGGACTTACAGGTTTGCACTCAAGGGCTGGAGAGATGACTCTGTGGTTAACAGCACTTGCTTATACGGAGGGCACAAGTTCAGTCCCCAGCACCTATGTGTCATCACAACTGCCCGTAACTCCAGCTCCAGGAGATCCGATTCCCTCTTCTAACCTTCCAAAGCTCTTGCATATGTATGATCTACATACCTCCATGTGTAAAAAGAAGATTATCGGGGCTGGACAGATGGCTCTGTGGTTGAGAGCACTGAGTGCTCTTCCAGAGGACCCAGGTTCAATTCCCAGCACCCACATGGCAGCTCACAACTGTCTGTAACTCTAGCTTCAGGGCAAAACACCACTGTACATAAAATAAAAATAAATAAGTCTTTTAAAAAAAAAAAAAAAGCAAGGGGGTGAAATGTGGAAGTGTGGATATCTTGTCTGCTAAGGTTTGAATTAGCTGCTAACCAGCTGTTGCAGTGGAGTTTTCTGCCATTGGTATTGAAGAGAAGATGTAATACAGCTTTCACTGGGGTTTACTTTAGTTGACTAAAATAGAGAGTAGCTTTGCATCCAGAAGGAGGTCTTCCAGGCCTGTTTGTGCTGTTTGTCTGTAGTAGTTCTGCAGTATTGGTGAGGTCATTTATATTCTTCCAATTTGTAAATAAGGACATGAGAAAAAGAATGGAAGAATTCTTATTTGTCCCAGAGCAGAACCCTAGTGAAAAAGATAAAATTGGAAACAGGTGCTTTGACTTTACTTGGTGATTTTTTTTTTCCCCAGTGTTATTTTGTGCCATGCTTCTGTGCAAGACCTGAGATAAAACAAGAGTAAGGTAGAACCAAGACAGTGTGGCAGAGTGGCAGGTGTTTTGATGATGTAAGGAAGAAGGAAAGATTCATAGAAAGGATTAAAAATGAATGATCTTTGGGATGGAACAGCACTTACTGTTTGTTGATGGTGTCTAATCATCTTTAACCTTAAGCAAAGTAGAACCACTTTACTATAGTTAGCCATTTTTCTGTCTATCTAATAGGCGATATTGGGGGGGTATTAACTAGAATGAACACCAGCTGTGGCAAGCACTTGACCAGCCATTGGAAAATAAAAGCTATAGGTGTCCTCTGTCTTCAGTCTAAAGATTCATCCTGTGAGAGAATGAATGTGTACTCAATTCATCTATATACTTCGCATTTATATAGACTGCTTCAATTTTAAGTAAAAATCAGGAGCCTTTCCAAGTCCCCTTAAAAGAAAGCAATAGTACATTATTGTCCTCCATTTACATTTGATCTATTTATGTGTGTATGTATGTGAGTGTACATGTCCAGCTTGTATGTGGAAGCCAGACGACAACATGACTCAGCTCTCTCCCTTCACCCTGGGGATCCAGCTCAGGTCTGAGGTCGGCAGGCACAGCTGGCAAGTGCCCTGTCCACTAAACAATCTTATTCTAAATTACCTTACTAAGGGCCTTCTTGTTGTTTTACAGAAACAAACCAGAAGCTGTAGAAGTAACATTTGCAGGTAAGTGTCTTATCTCATTCCTTTTAAGAAAGGATATAATAGAAAAGAAAAAATTGGTGTATTAGTGTCTTGCCTCCATCTATATCTGGCTTCATGTGTGTGTCTTACGCTGAAGGAAGTCAGAAGAAGGCCTCTGCGGTCCTGGAACTAGAGTTGCAGAGTACTGTGAGCTGCCATACAACTGCTAGGTCCTCTGGAAAAACAGTTCTCTTAGTGGGTGGGGCACTTTATATCTTAGAAGTTTGGGTTTTGTTTTATACAAAGAACCATCATCTTTCTACTTTGGAAGTCTACAGAGTTATAATCTAGTAGCCATCATATAAGTGCCTGGCATCTGGGAGGGGCAAGATAGGAAGGTGCTCGAACCTGTTCATCAAGTCAAAGCATTGGTGAGTCTTTACGTTCCCTGTAGGCCAGACATGGTGGTATAAGTCTTTAATCTCAGCACCTAGGAGGCAGAGACAGAGGCAGGTAGATTTTCTGAGTTTGAGGCCAGATTGATCTACATGGAGAGTTCTAGGCTAGCCAGAGCTACATGGCAAACCTTGTTTAAAAAAAAAAAAAAGAAGAAGAAGAAGAAGAAAAATAAAAACATGGCCTCTGGGTTTTTACAGCTAAGTACCATCTAGAAAGTGTTTGACTAGACAACATGAGAGGATTTGCCACCTAGGGTGGTTACCATCCGTATCTCCCAGTCACTAGCAGCTCCAGTCCTTATGGCTCCTGGAATTCCTGTGCAAGACCTTTGCATTCTGGCCTTGGTACCTACCTCTAGCAGTGATACAGATGAACGAAGCTCACTTTGTAATACTGGGAGAGAGAACCTAAACAGAGGAGAGGGTAGGCTAGAGAGGTAGCTCAGAGGTTAAGAGAACTGAAGCTCTTCCAAAGGTCCTGAGTTCAATTCCCAGCAACCACATGGTGGCTCACAACCATCTATCATATGAGATCTGGTGCCCTCTTTTGGCCTGCAGGGATACATGCAGACAGAACATTATGTACATAGTAAATTAATAAAGAGAGGCCTAGAGATTAAGAGACGTATAGTCATCTGTTTAGATCCTAGTTCACATATCCAAGACAAGAATGTTCATATTTTTTTTTAAAACATTGGTTGAGGGCTGGAGAGATGGCTCGGCGGTTGAGAGCGCCGTCTGCTCTTCCAGAGGACCCGGGTTCAATTCCCAGCACCCGCATGGCGGCTAACAACTGTCTGTAGTTCCAGTTCCAGGCAAACACCAAGGCAAATAAATAAAGTTTAAAAAAAAAAAAAAAAAATTGGTTGAATAGCTTAGCAAATATTTAATGTTAAAATAGAATTGAATTTGAGCATGACTGATTGTGGTTTTGTTCATGTAAAATTATCTTTATCTCTCAAAGATATATCCTGAGCTACATATGAATCAAATGGGATTTGCTTTGTAGTAAATTTGGGTGGGGCAAATACCTTCTTAAAGAAGAAGGCCATGTGCTGATCAGTGTTAATGCTGTGGTGGATTTGAGTTTTTAATAGCCCTTGCTCTTTTTTTTTAAAATATTTATTTTTATTTTATGTGAATTGGTGTTTTACCTGCATGTATAACTGTGTAAGGGTGTCAGATCTTGGAATTACAGACAGTTGTGAGCTGCCATGTGGATGCTGGGAATTGAACTCAGGTTCTCTGGAAGAACAGTCAGTGCACTCTCTTAACCGCTGAGCCATATCTCAAGCCCCAGCCCTTGCTCTTGAAAATGTGTCACATTGAAAGCTTTCTTAAGGTTATTTTAGCATGAACTGTGGTTATGGTAAAAATAGCTTTATAATTTTAAGTAAGACCAGCGAGCAGTTAATCCTATAGCAGTTTTTCTGTTGGCTTCCCAATGAAATCAACATGAGCATCATTACTTGCATACTCTTTTATCAGAAGTCTGTGACTAGCCCCATGCTACGTGCCAGAAGATTACTCCCCTTTCCAGAATATGCAGTTTTTCTTGCTGTTTTTCACAGATTTTGATGGTGTCCTTTATCATATTTCAAATCCTAATGGAGACAAAACAAAAGTGATGGTCAGTATTTCTTTGAAATTCTACAAGGAACTTCAGGCACATGGTGCTGATGAGGTAAGTCCCACATTGGTTTCCTTAGGACCAATAAGATTCTTTCTTCACCTTCTGTTGGCCCCTTGCTACCCAGAAAGTAGGCTAAACCACTTGTATAGATGAAGGTCACCTTATAGAGCTAATTGAAAGCTTCATGTTCCACAGTGTTGGGGGTGGGTGTGTTTTCCAGATAAGATTTTGTTTGCTTTTATCTTGGAGAAACAATGATGTTCCCTGAGCAAAATTTTTTTTTTAAAAAAAAGCCTTTTTTATTTATTTGCCTTGGTGTTTGCCTGGACCTGGGAACTGGAACAACTACAGACAGTTGTGAGCTGCCATGTGGGTGCTGGGAATTGAACCCTGGTCCTCAGGAAAAGCAGTCAGTACTCCTAACCACTGAGCCATCTCTCCAGCCCCCCCTGAGCAAATTTTAAAAGCTTTTTTAAAGGGTCTCCTATAGTCCAGGCTGACCTTAAACTTTCTACATGTTTGAGGAAGGCCTCAAATTCCTGATCCTTCTGCCTCTACCTTCTAATTGCTAGGATTACAAATGTGAACCACCACACTCAACTCACAGTTTTGTTCTTTTTAGATCATGTGAGCTACCCAGGTTTTACAAAGTAATGAAAGCAGAATAGCTAGTCCTCCAGAAACAACAGAGGATAGTTTCTTAACTAGTACAAAAAATAGTTATGGCCACCACAAGACAGGTTCTGTTCCATATTTAGAATCTTATCAACGCAGGCATGTAATTTAGGGCTTAATAAACTTTATAATCTTGGTTTTTGTTTTGAAGGTTGAAGCATAAGTAACTTCCTTATAATTTTTTCTTGTTACTATTCTTTAGAGCTAACTTTTCAGCTCCAAGGACATGTAACTACCTTAGGGGAAGTAGGGAGGGATGTCTAGGCCTTGGGCCTTATGCCCTGGTTTTGGGTAGCTAGAGTAGGAGGCTTGCTTCCTGTTGAACTGCAGTTGCTCTGAGGAGAGCCATTTATGGAAGAAAGAAAATGCTGTTACACCAGTGTGTGCACATTGTGGTTGGGTCTCAAAGCAGGAAGTATGACTCAGTTCCTGAATCAGTTTTCAAATATCGTAGTTTTAGCAAACTAGGCTCTCCCTTATCTGCTACATAGAGATACAACCATTTCTTTCTCTTTCTGTAAAGTGGTGGCTTTTGAACAATATCAGATTTCTGTAATGAAAGAGCCAAGGAATCTGATCTAAAACTTTATAATTTTTTGTTCTAAAATCAGACATAGTAAATAATACTAAGAACTATAGAGAGTTGAATCTCTTATTATTTAAATGCTTTTGATTTGCTCAGGGAAGAGAAGAAATTCAGGGAATGTGAAGTAATTCATTATTAGAAGGAAAGGAGCTGGTCTACAGCTTACAGCCAGACCAGGCTTGGGTCTCTTAGATCTTTTCATCGTGTACCTGACCTGCTAGTGGGGCTCCAGAACACATTGCAGTTTTCATAGAGCCACACAGGCCAAAGATCTCAAGTGGGTGGGGAAGTAACAGTCCCGTGGGGATCAGAGTAAACAGTAACTGACTCCCCAGGTGGGTTAAACAGTGACCAGCCTGTGATAGCCGCTGGAAGCTTGTTTCACAGGCCCCTTTTTAAAGGCAGGTGCTCTGGTGCTCAGGTGGGTGGAGCTGATAGTTAGCTGTAAGTAGACAGGTAGCCTCCACTCTTCTCTTGATGGCCTAGAAGAGGCACAAATTTAAAAGTGAATCTTGATTGGAAGTATAAGTGAGCAGTGTGATGCGGTGGCACACAGCTATGATCCCAGAGATGGAGATGTGGAGAAGGAAGATTTTGAGTGTCTGATATCCCCTTTCTTCAAGGATTAATGGTTTAGGGTTGTAGCTAGGGAAACATGCAAATTCTTTTAAAGCCCATACTCTTAGGAGAACTGGCTCAAGAAACACCTGAAGGTCAAAACTCCACATTCCACCAACAATCTCTGTGACCTTGAGCCCTTCCCTGCAGTTCCTCTTGCTATGTGGTTGCCACTGAGGAACTGTACCAGGCATTGCTTGCTTTTCCCTTTATGCAGACAAGTGTGCTCATGAATTCACAGTCACATCTACACACTCTGTAGATGAGGAATTTCTAAAGTGATCAAGCATAGAAACCTTAGGAAATTAGTCAGTGAACTATTTCCAGGCCTTTACTTAAGCCATTTCTAAAGAATATTTGACTGGCTGCTCCTAGAGAGCATAGCTCCGTGGTGAAATGTTTATTGAACATGCACAAAGTCCTAGGCTTGGTCTCTGGCAGCACCAAGAAAAGGGCCTATATTAGCCTATGATAAATTGTTAGAGTTTCCAAATGGATATAAATATGGCTTATTGTTAGTTTTTGTTTATTTTAATGCTTTCTAGAAAGTTCATTAAATATAAGATGAAAAAAATTCATAAACCTTGGGATGGCCATTGAATATCTCTGAATACAGGTTGTTCTGGCTTTGAATACAGTAGTAAACCTGACAGGTCCTACCATTATGGAGCTGGATTCTGATGCCTGGCTACTAAACTGTCTTCCTTCCTTCCTTCCTTCCATCCTTCCTTCCTTTTTTCCTTCCTTCCTATAAATTGAGTTGTATTGTATCTATAAGTATTTTGTCTGCATATATATATCTGCACCACGTACAAGGAGAGAGCATTAGATCCCCTAGAACTGGAGGTACAGAAGGTTCTGAGCCACTATGTAGGTGCAAGGTCCTCTGAAAGAACAACCAGTACTCTTAACCACTCAGCCCCTACCCTGAAATTCTTTTAAACAGCATGTGTAACTCTTAACCAACAATTCATTTGTAATTTGATAATGAGGTAGCTGATAGTTTGTGAGACTATAGCCTATTAAAGCGTTATTCGTGGTAAGTGTTAGAACTTGACTGAATACCTGTAGACGGAACTTGTCTCTTCTGGGCATGTACCTGGAATCCCCAGACTTGGGATGTGGAGACAGGAGGATCATCCTCAACTACATCATAAATTGCAAACCAGCCTGGACTACATGATACCTTTTCCACAAAAGGAAGTTAGGCATGTTTTTTGTTTTTTGTTTTTTTTTTTACCCTCTGGGGAGCCCTCCCTTTCTAAGTTTTTAGTGAAGGTTGGTAAATGAGTCTAGTCTGGGATTTTATGTTTTGGGGGTTTACTTCGGTTTTATTTTTATTGGTTTGAGGGTTTTTTTCCTGTTGTTTTTAAAACAGTCTTCTGTGTAGCCCAGGCTGATCTTAGACTGAAGGTCCCTCTGCTCCAGCCTCCTGAGTATTGAGATTACAAGTGTAGACTATTTTACCACGTCCTGTGTCTGTGTTCCGACTGTTGAATGTATAAAGTGCTAAGTTCTGAAAAACTTCTCGAGTTGCTCATGATTTTACTACACTTTGTTTCTGTCTCTAGACATCTCCCTTTCCATTGTTTAATGTGTTCCTTACACACTTAAGTGGACCTGGTTCCTTTCTAAGTAGGATGTCAACTGAAGGGGATTTCATCAGATAGTCACTCTGGCACAGGGAAATGAGGGGAAGGAAAAGGGGCCTCTGTGTGTGCTCTACTTCCAAAAGCTGGAATGCAGCCAGCAGAGGGAGTGTTGGATAGGGAAACCAGTTCCCTAGGACTCGGTTGTGTGGGCACACTGGTGCTACTAGCCGACTGAGGTTCTGTTGTTCGTTGTCCTTTGCTTGAAAGCCAGCTACAAGCTAAGTTATTTTAAAGCATCCAAGATTAACACACTGACAGGAATCAGTGCCCAGAAACTGTTTTCTATCTCTTCATTCACCAGGTTAGAGTTTCAGCCTGTGCTTAGTTGATAGTTGATGTAATCTGCATCTCTCTACTCTCAGACAGGAAAGACTTGAGTGCAGTATAGAATCCAGAGAGAGAAAAACTGGGAGGGGTGTGGTCCAGTCTGAGAGACAACTAACCTTTGGATTATAATCCAGTTCTAGGAAAGATCAGTTTTATCACTCCATGTCCCTTTCCCTCTAGTTTACCACCCACCAAATGAAGCATACGGTTAGGAAGACCTTATCACAAGTACTGTGTGTTTTGAACATAATGACATTACTGTGGACTTTGGATTAACTTTTTTTCCTTCCTTTCTAGTTACTAAAGAGAGTATATGGGAGTTTTTTGGTAAACCCAGAATCAGGTATGTAGAAATGCTAGCAGTTAGTTATGTTTGTATCAGGCCTTTTTTACCTACAGGATTTTGTTTGAATTTTGATTTTGTAGAATGCATCTACAGGAGCCCAGTTCTTGAGTCAACTCCCTCTGTATGAGTAGTCATTAAAGGGATCTATTTTTAGAGTGTGATATGCAGTGGCTTAAGAATTTGTAGGTGGGCTGGAGAGATGGCTCAGAGGTTAAGAGCACTGACTGTTCTTCTGGAGGACCTGAGTTCGATTCCCAGCATCCACATGGTGGCTCACAACCATCCATAATAAGATCTAGTACCCTCTTCTGTACACTGTAACAGATAAATAAATATATAAAAAAAAAGAATTTGTAGGTATGTTATTAACACCCCCCAAATGATTCTTGTAATCTTTTAGCCAGAGGCGCCTCCTTTGTCTGACCAAGTGCCCTATGAGCAGAGTCATAAAATGCTTAGGCCACTGCAGAGCTAGCTCAGCTTGTAAAGCAGTTGTCTCAAAAGCATGAGGACCTAAGTGTGAACACCAGCACCTAGTTAAAAATAATGTCCAGTTGTGATCCCAGTCCTGGGAAGTTCTCAGGTCAGCCTAGAGTTTGTTTATAGCCAGTGTAGTCTAATTGGTGAGCCCTAGATCTCAATATCCCTTTCACAACACAGGATAGGGAGCTGGAGAGATGGTTTAGTGGTGAAGAACACTATTACTCTTCCGGGGGACCCAGGTTCAATTCTCAGCAGCAACATGGCAGTTCACTAGCGTTTGTAATTTTGAAACTTTATTTATTATTTATTTGCCTTGGTGTTTGCCTGGAACTGGAACTACAGACAGTTGTTAGCTGCCACGTGGGTGCTGGGAATCGAACCCGGGTCCTCTGGAAGAGCAGACGGTGCTCTTAACCGCTGAGCCATCTCTCCAGCCCCGCGTTTGTAATTTTGAATTAAAATAAAAACCAATGATTACTTTTTAAAATTTTGTTTTAAAAAAATAAGATGGACAGCTCCTAAGGAAACACCCAGATTGTGTCCTAGTTTTCATGTGCACACGCACGCCCCAGATTGCTCCTAGTTTCTCTTCATACACAAATAAATAGATGGACTAACATTGGTTCCCACTCAACATCTCTTGGTAGCATTAGTTAATTAACCATGTAAGAGTAGCATCTTAATGTTTATCAACTTATTTAGGCAGCTTTGGAAAGCACAGCCACATGAGATTGATTGTTTTTTTTTTTTTTTTTTTTTTTTTTTTTAAACTTTATTTATTTGCCTTGGTGTTTGCCTGGAACTGGAACTACAGACAGCCGTCAGCTGCCATGTGGGTGCTGGGAATTGAACCCGGGTCCTCTGGAAGAGCAGACGGTGCTCTTAACCGCTGAGCCATCTCTCCAGCCCCGAGATTGATTGTTTTTGTTTTTAATTTTTAAAAGTATTCTTGTGTATGTGATGATAGTGTTCACCATACTATGCTTATGGAAGCCAGAGGACAGCTTATCATCAGTCTCTTCCCTGTACAGAGATTCTGGGATGAACTGAAACCATTACAGGGTTTAGAGCAAACACTTTATCCTTAGCTCTCTCACTGGCTCTTGAGCCTTCCTTTGTATCCCTAGTATGTTCTGTTCCGATCTGAAGTCTCACTTGAGGTCAAACATTAGTTAGACATTGTTTTTTATGTGGATTCTGAGAAACAGCAAACCTCAACTCTTTCTTGTTTTTCAAATTCTCAAAATTGAATAATGATTGTTATTTTTAATTTTAACATGCCAAAAATGAAGATTTAAACAGCCTATGCTCTCAAAGAGGTAAATAGGGCCCAGGGAATGACTTCATCAATAATAAATAATATAAAGGCTAGAGGTACTCAGAATGTAAGATCCATATGGCTAACCTATTTCCATCAGTTATATTTTTAAATCATCTCCAGTGGTTTAAAGGCATTCTTAAGAAAACATGTATAGCTTTTGAAGTACTATTAAGACTTGATTAGTGCTTTTCCTGGCGTTCACAGGAGGAGGCAATGTAACTTAGTGGTCTGTAGACAAGAGTCTTAGTCCCCCTTCTGCCCCACTTATTGATGGTCTTGTTTATAAATTCTGTGTATGTTTCAGCAATAGTTTTGTTTTGATAGCTCAGGCTGTCCTGCAAGTCAGGACACTTACCTCGGTCGGTCTCTTGAGTGCTGGCATTGCAGGCCTACACCACCATGCCTAACTTAAATACTGTACTTGTGCCTAGTTTAATCTCTTCCCTATATATACTTACTCCATCTTCCACCACCACCCCACAACCCCCACACCTTCTCCCAACTGATGAGGACATTGGTAGAGATTAGACAGTTTTCCAAGGTCACACAGTGAAGCCAGAATATAGACCCACTCTTGTTCAGTTCAAAATAGAGAGTACCACCTATTTTGTATTCAACAAGGTGCTGCCTCCCTGGACCACTTTTCCATTCTAAAAGAAGGATAAGCTTATCTCTCGTGACATCTTCAAAGAAAGGCATGGGGGTTAAATGAAGTAGAATTCTGAACACACTGAAAATAATGGTTATTCAGCTAGACACTATAGGGGAACTATGTACCCTGCCCCATCTCACAAAGGGTTTGCAGAGGTTTGAGGGATCAGATTTTATTCCCAGAAAGCTTCTACCTGCAAACTGTGCGGGTGTACATTAACCATTGGAGAAAATATGGAACAGCTTGAGTCATGTATTCCCCTTCACAACTCTCTAGGACTCTAAAGTTCTAGTCAGTTCCAGATTATTACTTCTTCCCATTACATATTTCTAAGTTTATCTTTGATATTGCTTGGGATTTATTAACTAGCTATATAATGTGGTATGGAGTAGGCAGAGATGGGAAATTGCCTCTACACTTAACTTAGGAGAGAGAGAGGTTTGATTTGTCTTTTGTTGGTTGGTTTTTCATGTAACTGATGGATGTTTTTTTTTTTCCTCCTACCAGGATACAATGTTTCTTTGCTATATGACCTTGAAAACCTGCCTGCATCCAAGGATTCTATTGTGCATCAGGCTGGCATGTTGAAGCGGAATTGCTTTGCCTCTGTCTTTGAGAAGTACTTTCAGTTTCAAGAAGAGGGCAAGGAAGGGGAGAACAGAGCGGTTATCCATTACCGGGATGATGAGACCATGTAAGTGTGTCCTTCAGCTTCAGCCTGAGGGTGGCCTCCATAAGGCTCTGGCTGAGAGATACAGTGTCAACCAGGTGAAACCAAACCCTGTGCTGTCCTTTAAGGCACTGCTTATAAGAGGTTTTTGTGTTTTTATTTTTTAGGCTTACTAATTATTTTATGTGTATTGGTATTTTATGATCGTGAGCTGCTTGTAGGATGGGTGTTTGTAAGATGAACATTGAACCCATGTCCTCTGGAGAGCAGCCAGTGCCCTTAACCAGTGAACCAGCTCTGCCAAGGCACTACTTTTCTGAGTTCTCTTGAAGGAGTTTCCCATGGGCTAGGGAGATATTCAGCCTTTCAGAGTACTTACTGCTTTTCCAAAGTATCTACATTCAGTTCTAAACCCACATGGCAACTCAAAATTGTCTGTAACTCCCTCTTTGGACACCAAGCACACATATGCGCAGGTATACATACAGATGAAACACCTATACATATTAAATTATTACATGAAAAAATTTAAAGATGGCCTAGATAATCAGAGGCCGAGCATAGATGCTGTTACTGCACCTCTTAAGTTATCTGTGTATGGATCCTGTCATATGTAACGAAACTTTATAAATTACATTCTAAGAATTGTTATAATACCATGTTATACCTTATATACAAGATTTAAAAATCTATTGTTGTTAATTTCACTTCCTTCTTGGGAGTGCATTTACTGCCCTGACTTTCTTGACTGCAGGTACTAGTCTCTGACCCACCTTTGTTTTATTGAGTTGGAGACTTTGGACTTTACCCTCCTTCTCTTGTAGATAAAGTTGGTGACAGAATCTCCTGGCACCATACTTACACTTCTGGGTTTGTTTCCCTCAGGTATGTTGAATCTAAAAAAGACAGAGTCACAGTAGTCTTCAGCACAGTGTTTAAGGATGACGACGATGTGGTCATTGGAAAGGTCTTCATGCAGGTATGGAGCAAAATCCTCTGGGGAAATTGTGCTGCAGGAACTTAAATCTTTACACACTGAATATGTGGCCATCATATGGGGCAGGGTTGTATGGAGTGAGTGGTAGATATTTGCCTAATATATCCAAGGTCCCTGGTTCAATCCCCAGTACCTGGGAAGATGGTAACAGAACAGCATACCTGTACACACTAGCATAGGAAAGACAAAGTTCTGTTGATGTTGGAACTTGAAGATGTAATGAAAAACCCTGTCTTAGTTTGCTTCTTTGTTGCTGTGAACAACATCAAGGCCAAAAGCATCTTGGAAAGGGTTTATTTCACCTTAGACTTCCAGGTCACAGTTGACTGGAGGAAATCCAGGAACTTAAGAACCTGACAGCTTGTCCCTCGAGGCTTGCTCAGCCTGCTTCTTTCTGCAGCCAGTACCACCTACCTACCTGCCTAGGGTGGCACCGGGCACAGTGAGCTGGGTCCTCACATCAGTCATTAACCAGGAAATGCCCCACAGACTTGCCCACAGGACAGTCTAATGGAGGCAGTTCTTCAGTTGAGGTTCTCTCTTCTTAGATATGTATAGGTTTGTGTCAAGTTGACAGAAAGTAGCTGGCATGTCCCCCACCAACTTAGGAATGTTCTATTTCTTCTTGATGGTTCTAGCATTTTGCAGGACAAGGCAAGAGAGAGTTAATTTTGACTGAATAGTAATTAGCCTTCCTTCCTATGACAGAGTCCTTGATCTAAAGTGTGATCTCATTTTCTTATCTCTTGTATTTACTCAGTTTTGTAGCAGGGTCTACTCTTGGTTTGGTTTAGGTCCAGTGTCTTTTCAGAATGGTGAATAATGAATTCCAAAATAGGAGAATAGCATACATTAGGTAGAATTGTGGTCTGACTGACAGGAGAGCCATGTCACAGTTGGAATGAGTCACCGTAGATTGCCTCCTGCTGGGAAGACTAATGGGTTTAGAAGAACATTTTGTCATTGGAATTCTGGTGCAGAGGACTCAGCATATTGCACACCCGTTAAGGCTGCTGGCCTGTCACCGGCTCTCCCACATGAGAACTTAATGATCAGGAGGTATTCAGGCTGCTACCTCTGAGGTGGGCCAGCATTCAGAATGGAATACAAGGCTTTATGTAATGCATTTTCTGTTCCCTGGCAGAAGGATGTCTGTTTTGTTTTGTTCTTTTAATTCTGAAACAGCCAGGCTTGTGGCCCAGCCTCTAATCTAACCACTCAGACACTGAGGCAGGAGGATTGCTGCAAGATAGCCTAGGCTGCAGAGTAAGACCTTGCCTCAATTTTTTTTTCTTTGAAAGAAAATTTTAAAGGAGAAATCCCCCCCCACACCAATAGACTTGAAAAACAGCTGTACTTACCAAAGTGAGGCTTTCTGTAAAAGCCTTCTACTAGCAAGGGAAATTTTCAAAATGCCATTCTCGTTAATGGCTTTGTATTGGGACTGACTAATCAGAAACTCTAGTTTGAGAGTTCCTTTGTGAAAAAGTGAAATGTTGACACTTTGACATTTGATAGTAAGTACTGGACTTCATGAAGAAGAAGGCTCTTAAAAGTAAGCCCTAGACAGACATTTCATAATATTTTTCTGCAGAATTAATGGGAATTCTGCAGTAGTTAAGATTTTGGGCTAAATCTAGGCTAGCAAACTAATTTTAAAAGCTTTGAAGTATAAATTTAGAAATGGCTGATTTGGGTTTTTGTGTATGTGAAATTTTTTTTTTAAAGATTTGTTTCACTTTGTTCCAGGAATATCCCAACTTACTTTTACAAATCTTACCTCCTAGAGTTTACTGTAGGCTTGCTCTGTAGGATTTTTAAAGGCTCTTCTCTTGTGGAGGGGATATGAGTTTAGACAATTCCTTCAAAGTGCATGTGGCAAGACATTTCTCTGACTGGAAAGACAAGCCTATTGTAGTGAGTGAGTGAGTTTGTTTGTTGGTTTTGTTGTCCTGCTAGTGTTTCTAATTGATGAGTATCTCATGGTGTGTATCACTCTGTGAGGAGTATCCGTGTGTGCCGTGTAGGACTCTGAAAGTCATCTTCTCTGCAGCATCTCCAGATAAGAGGCTAGGGTCATTTGCTTTGAATAACCATGGAGACCAAAACAAATCACCGAAGACTCCTTGAATCCAAGAAAAGTTAGTTTTGTTTTGCTTTTCCTTTTGGTTTTCGGTTTTGGTTTTTCGAGACAGGGTTTCTCTGTGTAACAGCTCTGGCTGTTCTGGAACTCAGTTTGTAGACGGCTGTCCTTGAACTCACAGAGATTCCCTGCCTCTGCCCCTCAAGTACTGGGATGAAAGGCATGCACCACCACTATCCTGCTTTGTTTTGTTTTCTTAAGATAGCCTCTCACCATGCAGCCCAGGCTAGCCCAGAACTCAGAACTCTTTACTGGGCTGTCTTCACATTGGACATTCCCTTTCCCCGCCTCCGTGTGCTGTCAGCACAGGTAGTAAGTGCTTGTGTTAGGTAAGGTGCTCACCATGTTGCAGTAAGAAAAACATGGAAGACTTCACTCAGGAATTTGCTGCTATCCTTGCCCATGGACCATGCTGCTCTTCTCTGCATGTTCTAGTTTCAGTGTATGCTGCTCAGGTGAGCACTTTGGTTTTTCTAGACTGCTTCACAATCCAGCCTAGGCTGTCCAGTAATTTGTGATCCTCACGCCTTAGTCTCCTGAGTATTACTGGTGTGTGCCATTGTGCTCAGCTTGACTTACATCCTGATTTAAGATGCTATCTTTATCATACATAGTTTATCCCCAGAACAAATTGTACTTTGGAGGAAAGAAGCAGTGCCATGAGCTTAGCATGTAAAGTCACTTGCCACCAAGCTCAGTGGCCTGATGTGAGTCCCATCCCAAGGTCCCACAAAGTGGAAGGAAAGAACCAGCTTCTTAAAGTTGTCCTCTGATCTCCACATGTGTGCGGTGGCACAGATGACCACACGGAGTGAATGAAATGGAGTGAAGGTTTTTAAGAAGAAATGGTGTCCTGGTATTCAGCAGACAGCCTATCAGAAGAAAGACAATCTGCTTAGTTCCTGTCTGACAGATAATAATGAAGACAAAGGAGTTTGTCTGGAGGACTAGTTGCTGTTGCTGTTTTAAGAGAGAGCAGTTGTCGAACGGTTATTTCCCACTGTAGAAAATAGTGTTGATCAAATCTCTTGGAGAATGGGGAGAAGAAGGAAGAGAAGGCTTCTTACATAGCTAGGGATGATCTCGAATTCTTTAATTTTTTTTTTTGTTGGTTTTGTCTTGTTCTTTGGGAGGTTTTTGATTCAGGGTCTTATTATGTAGCCCTGGCTGTCCCGGAACTCTATACCAAGCTGGCCTCAAATTCAGAGAATCTGCCCACCTCTGCCTCCTGAGTGCTGGGATTAAAGACTTGCACCACCACACCAGGCTGATGTTGAATTCTTGGTCTTGTCCCAAGTGCTGGCTTTATAGGCATGTACCTTTATAGGCATGTACCTTTATAGGCATGTACCTCCAAGTACCTTTCCAGCGAAGCCACACATCCTCCCAATAGTGCCACTCCCTATGCGCCTATAGGGGCAATTTCATTTAAGCCACCACACAGTGTGGGTTCTTTCTACTTCAAGTGGAAGCATAGTCCCTGTTCTGCCCTTCTCTTTACAATGGTTCTGCATCAGCAGGAACTTTGCCGTCTTCGAAGGACTGAGAAGGAAAAACAGGAATAAGGCAGGAGCTTTGGCCTAAGGAACTCAGCCTGGCAGGGAAGCTAGATGCCCTAATGAATACTGAAGTATTGTAGGAAAGCTTTGGGAGAAGGTACAGTAGCTCCCAGAACAGCTGACTGGAAGAGGTAGTTGATATGTGAGTAGCAGCAGCAGCCACACTTCTGATCATGTGGCTATGTGACCATGCTTTCAGTGTCTTACCCCTGACACTGTCCTTAGCTCTGTGCAACTGCCCTGTTTCAGAAGACCCGCTCAGTCTACCCACTGGATTTGAGTCTTTTTTTAAAGGGAGGGGTCCTAGGGAGTGAATTCAAGACCTTGAGTGTGTTGCTGTCAGTGCTGGGGACTCATCGATTTGTATAGGAATACATGGCCAGGAGCAGTGGCACATGCTCATAACCTCAGAACCTGGAAGGTGAAGAAGGCAAAGGGATCAAGAGTTCAGGGTCATCCCCACCAGTTCAAGGTTAGCCCCAGCCTACAGAGGAGGCTGCCTCTAAAAACCAAACACCCCCAAATAAAAAGCCACAGTGCTTATCAAACTATAAAAAAAGGACTAGAGCATAGAAAACAAAACAGGCCATTCCTCTTATGCTTAATCTCCAGGCCCACATGTTAGAGTTTTGATAGGGTTGGTTTGGGGTGGGAGGGGTTACCCTGCTAGCCTGCCTTGACTCTCCCGCCTGCCCTGTCCTCCTAAAACAAGTCAGCTCTTCTCATTCTGTCATCCTTAGCCCCAGGGAAGTGCTGCATCTGCTTTAGAGTTTTGATTGATGAATTTTAAATAACAGGTAACAATCTGTTAGTTACACAGTACGACGATCAAAGGCCCAGCACCCAGTAAAAGCATGGCATTCATGAAACTGGAAGTGAAAACTCAGGTGTGGGGTGCTGAGGTTAGAATCCAGGGTCAGGGGGCTGGAGAGATGGCTCAGTGGTTAAGAGCACCGTCTGCTCTTCCAGAGGACCCGGGTTCGATTCCCAGCCCCCACATGGCAGCTAACAACTGTCTGTAGTTCCAGTTCCAGGTAAACACCAAGGCAAATAAATAAATAAATAAAGTTTAAAAAAAAAAAAAAGAATCCAGGGTCAGGAGTGAAGGTTCCTCCGAATCAGCTGGAGAGAGGCTCAGCCGATAGAGGCCAGGCTCACAGCCAAGAACCCTTCTCATCCTTTTAGTGAGTTTACACCAGCCTAGCTACATGAAACCTTGTCTCGGGGCAGAGGTGAGGGGTGGAGGGGCATAGGGAGGAGGAAAGAGGTGGGACCATAGAAGCCCTGGGAAATTGTTCATTTTATTTTATTTTATTAAACTTTATTTATTATTTATTTATTTATTTATTTGCCTTGGTGTTTGCCTGGAACTGGAACTGCAGACAGTTGTTAGCTGCCATGTGGGTGCTGGGAATCGAACCCGGGTCCTCTGGAAGAGCAGGCGGTGCTCTCAACCGCTGAGCCATCTCTCCAGCCCCTTGTTCAATTTATAAAGAGTTTTTATGTGGGTATAGAGTTTAAAACTGCAGCTAAATCCTGGTACTAGTCACCATGGAAGAAGAAGGATCTTTTTTCCCTGTTACACACTAAGGGAGACTATAAGTGTAAGTGTTTATCTGAAGTTTTGAGTTTGTTCTCTGGAGCAGACTTCCCACTCTGCCCTGAATGCCTGGAACTCAACTCCATCCTCTTGCCATTTTAGTCCAAAGTAAGGGAAGGGAAAAGGGCTTTCCTGCAGTGCTTTGTGTCACAGCCTGTTCAGGGCTCTCTGGTCTCCCTTTTGAGTCTGGAGTGCAATGGAAGCAGTTGCTACTTATAGCTAAGGTGGGTTTTTGTTGTTGTTGCTATGATTTAGTTTGGTTTGGTTTTTTGAGACAGGATTTCTCTGTGTGACAGCTCTGGCTGTTCTGGAACTCACTTTGTAGACCAGGTTGCCCTCAAACTAACAGAAATCTGCCTGCTTCTGCCTTCTGAGCGTTAGGATTAAAGGTGAGCATCACCACCACGGGGCATGTAACTAGGGTTTAACAGTTCATTTTTAGTTATCTGCTGGTCCAAAGGCCTACGAAGGTCTGAGCACATAGTATGGATAAAGTGACATTCAACTCATGAATTTTCTCTTGCTATATCTCCACAGGAGTTCAAGGAAGGACGAAGAGCCAGCCACACAGCCCCCCAGGTCCTTTTTAGCCACAGGGAACCTCCTCTAGAGCTGAAAGACACAGATGCTGCCGTGGGTGACAACATTGGCTACATCACCTTTGGTGAGGCTGGAGAACATGCCTAGACATAAATGGCCCTGAATTCAGTCCTCAGCACTGCATAGAACAACCCAAACCCTTCCTTCAGCAAGTGGAGTTGCCTTGCCTTCACATGGCGGAATGCCTAAATCTGGACAGCCTCCACTAACTTTTTTAGTAGGCAGAAGCAGGCACACTAGCATCTTTGTGTTGTCTCATCAGAGCTGTGATAGGAGTGTTACAGGGCACTGATGGCAAAGCACATCATTTTTTGTTTCTGTTTTTGTTGTTGATTTGGGGGGGGGGTTGGGGGGTAATGGTAAGGGAAAAGGTAAGCTCTGGTGGCAGATGTTAGGGACAGGCTGTGTCAGAATTGCTTGGAAGTTGAGTTTCCTGTCATGTGGCAGTGTTTTGGGTTTTGCTTCTAATGCCTGAGCTCAGCTGTGGTTTGCTGAGTCTTCTTTCTCACTGAAGAGACCGGTCCTCACTTGTGTCAGCCCTATGAGCTGGCTGATGACAGCTGACAGCTCATTTCCATGCTGCAAAGCTGCGAGACTGGCTCCTTTAATTCACCTTTAAGCTAAAGCTGCAGCTGTTTGTTGCTGGTGCATCCATTTTTCTTCCACATGATTGTTGAAGTTGAGGTGCATCTTGCAGTTGATGGCATGTCAGTTTCATTGACAGCATTTCTTTCTTTATGGCGCATAAATTGTGGTAAACTTGGAATAGAATGCATTTCTTAGCCTGATGTTTGCTCTGTTTTTTTCTTCAAGCCAGGGTAAACTGAGAACCTTTCTTACCAGCCACCCTCTCAGCACAGTAGATAGAACTTAGGGGTCTTGGGATCAGCGAAACAAGTCCTTTAAGAACTGGAGCCCAAAGGCCTGTCTGCCCTAGTGCAGCTGTCTGAGCCTGTGGGTGGAGAGCAGCGTACCGTGCCCGGCCTGCTTACATTAGCTGTTCATGGTCAGGAGATAGATGAGTATCCTTGGAAGCTGGTTTTACTGACAGTCTCTGCTTCAGCACCCAGGACACAGCACAGGCAGCTTTGTTCCTAAGCAAAGCTGGAATCTAGAGTTGAGTATGGCATCCAGACTTGGAATGAGTGGCCAGGGTCAGAGCCATTGTGTGTCATCAGCTTCAGTTCTGCACTCAGCGGCGCACCCCTTAGTGTGCTGTCTGTCTGTCTGTCTATGATGGGGCACGTCCATCACTGCTAATGCCTTCTTTCCCTGCCTCAGTGCTCTTCCCTCGCCACACCAATGCCACTGCTCGAGACAACACCATCAACCTGATCCACACCTTCCGGGACTATCTGCACTACCACATTAAGTGCTCTAAGGTGAGGGGGCGCAAGAGAGAGTTGGGAGGCTCACGCTCAGCAACTAAAAGTCCTTACTGCTCTTTCAGAGGTCCTAGGTTCAGTCCCCAGGGACCTGATGCACTCATGCACATACATAATGTACATAAAATCATGCAGGCACTACATTTTTTTAAGTCTTTAAAAAGTTTCAGAGGCCTTCCTTAGGAAATTGTCTTTTGGTGTAGCCAGTGGTAGAACACTTGCCTAGTTGTTACACATACCAGTTTGGCCCCCTCCCACAGGAAGAGAAATGACCTCCTCCCCTTCCCTCTTCCTACCTGTAGTATGTGGGTGAGTCTGTGTCTCTGGTATTGCTGCCCAACTGTCCCACCCTCCTTTCCGTGCTCCCCAACATAGCCCATGGCTCATCTCAATGAAAGCAAAGCTATTTTGCTAGAACATGAGCATATTTCAGTTTATCCTGTGTTTTCTCTTAGGCCTATATTCATACACGGATGCGAGCAAAAACATCTGACTTCCTTAAGGTGCTGAACCGTGCACGGCCAGATGCCGAGAAAAAAGAAATGAAAACAATCACGTAAGTAGAAGTAACCCCAGGTCTCAGGTGACTGCAGACAGCAGCAGGGCCGGCCCAGGGCGACCGAAGTAAAAGTCAGATGAAAGGGTCATGAGGAAGAGTTCTTTTATTCTACAGGCTTTCGAGCTACAAGAAAGACAAGAAAGACAAGGGGCCTTTAAGAAAAAAACCTAAACTAAGAACCTGTTCTGTGTGGGCTTACATTTCTAAAAGGTGACTCTCTTCCTTCCCTATTCCTAGAGAGGTGGAGTCAGTCACTTAAGGACATTTAGTTTTCTGAAAAGGCCTGGAGCCAACGCCTACCTGTTCTCTCTACTGGTCTGCTCTCAGCTGGAGAGGTGGGGAGCGGTACAGGGCAAAGGCGCTGCTGTCAGGGAGAAAGACAACAGTACAGCAGTAAGCAGTGCGCCCTGCTCTAAAGACCAGCCTCATGTGAGACTTCAAGGGCTCGCTCTATTATGGCTGGCATTGAGAACACCTTCAGCTCCTGGCATGTGCTGCTGTACCACTTAGACTTCATTGACATTTGAAGGTTCAGCTGAATACTGAAAAGGTGGTAAGGGTTTTTCAGGAACATCAGTCATCTGTGTGGTTGGTAGGAAGTCTCTTCTGCCTCCCTTTGCTGCCACCTATAGCCTAAAGGTTGGTGTTCGTCCCATCTGACCTCTGTAGAGAGAGCAAATCAGACATCATGTCATGGTATGGCAGCTGCGTGGTATATCTAAAAAGTGCAAAGCTGTAGATAAGGTGGCCAGGTATGGTTATGCCCGGGGAGGCACTTTTTTTTTCTATTCTTTTAAGACCCTGTCTCCTGATGCCTGTAATTTCTCCTTTTCCTCCTTGTCTTTACAAAAGTGCTTTCCATCAGCTACCATTAAGTGACCTGGGATAGAAAGGGAAACTTGCGAGGCTGGAGAGATGACTCAGTGGTTAAGAGCACTGACTGCTCTTCCGGAGGACCTGAGTTGGATTCCCAGCATCCACGTGGCAGCTAACAACTGTCTGTAATTCCAAGATCTGACACCCTTACACAGTTATACATGCAGGCAAGACACCAATTCACATACAATAGAAAGAAGGAAGGAAAGAAAAAGAGAAACTTGCTCTGGGTGATGTGTCAGAACCATACAGAATCAGCCTCTGGCATGAACCTGTGGTCCAAACTGCTGAGGCTACTGAGTACTGAAGTGGGAAGATAAGTTGAGCCCAGGAGTTTGAGGCTAACCTGGGTGACATTAGCAAGATCTCATCTCCAAAAACAAGCAGGTGGACTGGGAGATGGATTAGTTGGTGAACCGCCCGGTGTGCAAGATGAGGATGAGTTTAGACCCTACACCCATGTATAAACTAGACGTGCTGCCCGCATTCCTGTAACCCTAGTACAGAGGGTCAGAGACAGTGGCCAGCCAGTTAACCAGGGGGTGAGCTCCAGGTTCAGTGAGGAACCTCTTTTTAAAAAATAAGATGGAAAGTCAGGCAGGGTGGCACATATCTTTAATTCCAGGAGACAGAGGTATGGTCTCAGAGATTTCAAGGCCAGCCTGGTTTACATAGCAAGTTTCAGGCCATGGAGTGGGACCTCCTCTCAAAAAAAAAAAAAAAAAAAAGGAAAACGGTGGGGGGGGGGAAGGAAAGCCACTTGACCAGTTGAGGAAAACATCCAGTGCTGACTTCCAGCCTTCACACATCCAGAGACACACATACAAAGCAAGCAAAGAAAAACAAAACCAGACAGAGCAACAAAGAGGGTATTAAAATGGCCCTGGGACTGATTGCATCACCTACCTTCACTCTGATGACGGTCCCTTCATCACTCTGTCTGTACGGGCAACACATGTTCCCAGTGGTTACTGCCAAAGTGGACAGAAAGAGGCAGGAATTGGCCCCCCACCCACCCTGATGGAGGGACCTGAGAAAAGATAAGTCCTTTACAGGAATAAATGTAGTTGTTCAAAAACCTCCATCCTGCTAAGTGTGAGCAGATTAAAATACTGCCAGACTGCTATAGGGTGGTCCTGAACTAGGGGTCTCTGGAATCAACATTCCACAGTTGTCTGCTTGTCTTGTGGGGACAGGGCTATCAAATATAGTTTGATTTAGGATAGGTGGGAAGTATGAAGAGCTCTGTTTTTACTACTCTTTTCTGTAAGATATTCTCAATCCCAGGCTACTTTACCGAATACCCTTGGGGTGGGTACCATTTGCAGGCTCATTGTGGAGGGAGGGTGTCTAGTAACCCCTCTGGGATTTACTGTATAAAAAAGAACACCACAGTTCAGAAACCCAGAACTAGCCAAATGTTCTATGAGTCAATGTGTGCTTACAACATGACAATAGAAATGTCTTTAACTTTTGAAACTGGGTTTTTTGAGACAATCTCACCATATATCCCTTGCTAGCCTGGGATTTACAGAAATTCACCTGCTTCTGCCTCCTAGGTGCTAGGATTAAAAGCATATACCACACATGGCTAATGTTTTTAAGTTTTTGAGATGGCTTTGAATTCCTACCTCCTGTTGAAAGGTTAAGGAATTATTATCTAAATGGGATCAGCTGGGTAGAAGGAGCCTCAGGAGCAGAAGTTCGGTCCATATAAACTTTCTGAAACTTAGAGAAAAGTGGGCGTATTAGTGGCACATGCTTTTACTTGGCACTCAGGAGGCAGAGGCAGGCCTAGTGTACATAGCTAATTCCAGGCCATCCTGGACCACATAATGAGACACCATCTTTTTTTAAAAAAAAAATTTGCAGTTTTCCAATCTGTTAGGAACTTCTATTAAGGGCTTGGCTTGATGTTGCTTAGTATAGTCAGAAGGAAGACAGTGAAGCCATTCTGTGAAAACTGGATCTTGTCTGAGCCTGTGGCTCCAGCCCCTACTGATGCAGACCCCCACACACACCCCGCTCGGTGTCCTTGGGCATTCCACCTCAGGTCTAGAGTACAGGGTAGAAGGAAAGGACAAGTCTTCATAGTGTCTCTGCTTTTGAAGGGGGAAGACATTTTCGTCCCGCTAACGCTTGGGAACCAACCGAGGAGGAAGCTGTTGGTGGAAGGCTGGACCGCTTGCTACTGGATAACGGAGCCCTTCAGGTTGCGCCTCTCCAGGTTCTTAAGGGATCGATTCGCCGTTTGGTTCCATTTTGTACGAGTTTGGCCAATAACCTGCAGAAACAAGCTGTGCTTGCAAGGACTTCATAGTTCCCAAGAGTTTAAAAACAAAAAATTCCACTTGATCAACTTAATTCCCTTCTTTTCTTTTCCCTCCCTCCCTCTCCTTCCTTTTCACCCTTTTCCAAGCTGTTTGCTTTGCGATATGTTACTGGTAATGAGTTGCAGATAATGCAATCTTAACTTGTTTTCTTCTAAGTATTTGAGTTCAAAACTCCTGTATCTAAAGAAATACGGTTGGGGTCGTTAATAAAGAAAATCTTTCTATCTTACTTGAGGATTTGCTGAGTTTCTGGACTATGAGTCCAAAAGAGAAAAGGGTGAACCTGCACTGCTCTTGGACCCTTGGTTCAATCACCAGCATCATATAATCTAGGTTTGGCTCAACACCTTTAAGTATTTTTATTTTATATTCATAAATGTTTTGTATATATGCACATCTGAGAGTGTGTCTGTGTTCATACCAGGTAAGGGAAGAGGCGCTATATCTTTTGGAATTGGAGTTATAGGTGGTTTTGAGCTACTCTGTAGTTCCTGGAACAAACCTAACCTCTGCCTAAGCAGCAAGCACTGTTTTGGCATGCACCTGTTTTGTTTTGTTTTTCAAGACAGGGTATCTGTGTGTGACAGCCAGCCTTGGTCCTGAGATCTGCCTGCCTTTGTCTCTGGAGAGCTGATTAATGGCATGAGCAACCACTCCCCAGCTTGTCGTGCACCTTGTAATCTTAGCACTTTGGGGTGGGTGCAGGAGGATCGGCAAGGTTATCCACAGCTGTACATGTGTTTGAGGCCAATCTGGACTACATATGAGACGATCTCAAAAAAATGCTTTTGTCAGGGGTGTGCGTGTGTGTATTGGAGATGAGGATTTGTGTGGGGGTTGGTTGGTTTTGAAATAGGATCTTACTATGTAGTCCAACTGCTCTCACCTGCAGAGATCTACCTGCCGTTTCTTCTGAGTGAGCACTAGAATAAAACTGCTTGTTCTACAATCAAATAATAAAGAGCATTTCTTGAAATGTGGTTCTGCAGGACATTGATGGTATCTCAGTATAAAGCCAATACATACTGACTGGCCACACTCCCTCACACAGGGAAGATATTGGGGCCAAAAATGAAATTTGTTCGGTAATGTCTTGTCCTGAGAATTTGAGGGGTCAAATAATGATTTGAACACTGTTCTTTTGTCTCAGTTTCAGGCAGTATGTTTCAGACTAGTTTGGCAGTCATAGTAAATTATGTGATCACCTAACTATGTATTCAGCACTTTATTTTCTGCAGATTTGTTTTTCAGATAATGATGCACTTGTTTACATGCACGTGAGACATGATAAACCAAGGTCCTGTCGCCTTCCCAGTAGTGACAGCTTGTGTAATTGTAGCCCAGTATCATACCATTAAAATGGTATATTTTATGTGTCCACTTTTTTCACATTGAAACAGTTTTGTCTTAATACTTGAGTCTTTTATTTGTTTGTTTCTGTCCATTTTTCTCACTTGGATAATTTTCTGAACATCAGCTTTTGTTTTAAAAGCGGAATAGTGTAGATCAGAGCAGTCACTGAATCCCTCATAGTATTGATTAGAGATTTTTTTTTTTTTTTTCATACATTTGTACCAGGACAGGGTTAGAGAACTATCTTACCCATCCATTGTCAAATTGAAAATATTACAAGTTGTTGCTTCTTTTTTTTTTTAAAAAAAAAAAAAAAAAAAAAAAAAAAAAACTTTATTTATTTGCCTTGGTGTTTGCCTGGAACTGGAACTACAGACAGTTGTTAGCTGCCATGTGGGTGCTGGGAATCGAACCCGGGTCCTCTGGAAGAGCAGGTAGTACTCTCAACCGCTGAGCCATCTCTCCAGCCCCAAGTTGTTCCTTCTTTAGACTTACTTAAATGAAATGGGGTTCTAGGGACCTATAGGTTTTCCTGGTCTCTTACTTCTGTGAGGTGGTCTTTTTGTTGTTTTTGGTTTTTTAGGGGGAAAAATGTATCTTGAGGTATTTAAGAGCGTTTCAAAGGTAGTTTGATATGTTTATTTTGGAAACAGGGTCCTGTTATAACCCAGACTGGCCTCTGTCTCTCAAGTGCTGACCACCATGACCAGCTGCTTTAATTTTCATTACATTTTTGGTTTGGTTTGGTTTTTGACAGCTTCACTCTGCCCAGGCTGGTCTTGAACTCATAGCAGTCTTTCTGCCTTGGCCTTCAAGTTCTGAGATGACAGGTTTGCTCCAACCAACTCTGGCTAGCATTTGCCTTTTTGCTGATTTTAGAACAAGAACTGTGGCTCTTCCTGTGCACTCTTGGCCACACACACACACACACACACACACACACACACCACCCCCCCTTGGTACCTCATCCTTTCCTCCTTTCTTAACTCTTTCTCCTTACTTAGTCTCCTAGTGGTTAGATGTTAAAGCGGTACCATCTCACCAGCAGCTACTAACAGTCATTAGTTCCTTAAGGACTGTATGAGACTTGATGGGCACTGCCTCTGTCCACGGAAGTTGGAGGGCCCAGTCTTATGCAGATAATCGTGGCTACTGTGTTTGTGATCTGGAGTCACCAGGAAAAGAGTGAGCCATTGGGCTTGGCTTGAGCTTCTAAACCTTCTAAAGACCACCCCCAGTGACACACTTCCTCCAGTTAAGCCATACCTACTTCCAACAAGGCCACATGTCCTAATACTTTCAGACAATGCCATTTCCTATGAGCCTATGGGGACCATTTTCATTCAGACTATGTCATCTTTTATGATGTTCCCCAGGGCTTGGCCACAGGAAGAGGTCAGGGAATGGTGTAGATGTTCAGTACTGTGGCCAGATCCAAGGCTCTACATTAACCATTTTCCTCTATAAAAATGAGCTGCTTTGCTTTCAGCTGAGAGCCTAAAAGCCTGTGGACACAAATATTTAGAGAACAGTTTGACAACATGTTCATTCCATGGTGTGTTCCCCTATTAGGCCATCGGATTTATGTTGTCAGATTATTGCATGCTAGCCCATCACAAAGCCAGCCTTTTGCCCCCACAGTAATACCACTGTTATACTGCTGTCCCATGTCTTGCCTGTGGATCAGCTCACATGGTCTTTAGCAGGGTAAGATCTTCCTGGTTTAGTTCTTCCTGGATTTCTTTGTGTCCTTTAAACAAGTTTGTAGTAGTCTCTTCACTATAGCGTCAGGACTTGACAGAGAATTTAAAGATTAAAAGAGTTAGGGTAAGGATAACTCCATCTCAAAAATAATAAATGAATAAAGCATGTGCTTCTCTTTCAGAGGAGAGGACAGGATTTGGGTGCAGGCAGCTCACAAATAACTGCCTGTAACTTCAGCTCCAGGGTATCCAACCCTTCTGTGCTCAGCAGAGACCTGAACTTAGGTACATGTACCCACACACAAACCCAATTTTTAAAGATAATAAACCCCAGTCCTTGGGAAGTAGAATCAGCTGAATTTGTGTGATTTCAAAACCAACCTGTTCTATGCAGTGAGTTCCAGGTGAGCCAAGGCTATACATGGTGTAACCTTGTCTCAAAACCCCAGTAGGGTCTTACCATCAGGCAACAAATAATAATAGCAATAGCCTGTATTCTTTGGGGGTCTCTGAGACAGTAGAGAGATTTCTGAATTATTACAGGGCATGGTGGTGCACACATTTAATCACAGCACATAGGAGGCAGAGGCAGGTGGATCTCTGCGTCTGAGGTTAGCCTGGTCTACAAAGTGAGTTCTAGAACAGGGAGGGCAGTTACAGAGAGAAACCCTGTTTCAAATGGGGAAAAAGGAGAAATAAGTTGTAGGAGAAAAGTATAATGGCATTAAATATTTTTATAATAGTAAATTCTAATTCCGAAATACTTTGCCAACATCAAAAACCTATGCTGACTAGATGGAGAGACATTTTCTTAGTGATTTAGCCACTGGTAAGATGTTCATGCTCTCGTAAACAGCTCTAACTTATTAAAGAAAAGAAAAATAGAAAGTAAAGGACAGTTGGGAAGAGAACAGGAGTCAGCAGGCGGGTCAGGACAAGAGGGCACCGAGTAAGTAGATGGTCATGCATTGCCTGCATGTAGGAAAATGTGATGGAACGTTGTGATGATTAATATATACTAAATGGGAAAGAAAATCCACTTTGAGTTGAGCATAGTGACTCATACTTGTAATCCCAATGCTCGCAGTTTCAAAGTGGCGGGGAAAGAACACATAAATATATGTTATACAACATAAGCACCTCTAATGCATACAGGCACAGATAGATAGATAGATAGATAGATAGATAGATAGATAGATAGATAGATAGATAGATATACACACACACATGTATATATGTATTTGGGTGGGGCTTCTCCCCCACCCAGTGCTAGGAATAGACCCCAGAACCTTAAGTGCTAGGCTACCACCAACCACCACTGAGCTACACTCTAGATCTATATAACATAACCTTGTAATCCTATTTGTTCTCTTAAATTTTCTTTTAAAATTATGTGTGTGGGTGGGTATGTATGCATGAGTGCAAGTTCCTGTGGAGGCCAGAAGCATTGGATCTTCCTGGATCTCGGGTTAAAGGAGGATATGAGTCACCCAACATGAATGCTGGGAACCAAACTTGGGTCCTCTGCAAGAGCACTGTGTTCCCTCAACAGCTCTGCCGCCTCTCCAGCTTACCTGCCCCCCCACACCCATCCCGTTCCCTTTATACACCCAGAAAGACCAAAAAGGGTTAGGACTATTGGATAAGTGATATTACAGCAGGCTCCTTTGTCTTGGGCTTTCAGACCTTCCCTAGGATTGTTGTACTCTCCCTTTATTGGAGAAAAGGGCATGAATCTAGATCTGAATGGAACATGTTTAACAAGAAAAGAAATGGCAGTACCATGAGAGGTAGAGGTGTTGAAGAAGAAAGCCCTTACCTGTTACATCCAGTTGCTTTCTATATAAGGCTGACACCCTTATTCAATCCTCCCTGGAACCTAAGCTGAGAGGAAAAGGTGTGTCTGAGAGGGCAGGATTCAATGATTTCCCATAGGGCAGGCTCATGCTCACCTAGTTTCTATGCCAGTCTATTCTAGCCATTCAGATTTAAGGACAGTGTCCTCTGCCTCAACAACTAAATAGGGGGCTCTCAAAGCCAGTGTCCTGGCTGGTCTTGGCAATATCTGGAAGGTCTTTCTACATCAGCTTTAAATGCGAGCCAGCTGGGTATGGTAGTACAAACCAGTGATTCCAGCCCAGCACTTGGGAGGCTGAGGCAGGAGGCTCAGAGTGTAAGGTCAGCCAGTATCTTGGCTAGTCTGTTACGGTATCTAGAACAATGGTTCTCAACCTGTATGTCACAACCCTTTCGCAGGGGTTACCCGACACCATTGGAAAACACCAAGATATTTATAATTCATAACTAGCAAAATTATAGTTAGAAATAGCAACAAAAATACAGTTGGGGGTCACCACAACATGAGGAACTGTATTAAAGGGTCACAGTATGAGAAAGGTTGAGAACCACTATCTAGGAGGTATATTCACATCAGCTCTAAGTGTGGACCAGCTGGGTATGGTAGTGCAAACCAGTGGTCCCAGCACTCGAGAGTCTGAGACAGGAGGGTTCAAGGTTAGCCTGGGCTACATACCCAGAACTCATTTCATTAGTGTAGGAGGTGTTAAGCAGTAGCAAGGAAAAGCTTTATCTGCCTCCCTGGGCCAGAGTAACTGTGATCAGACCTCAAAGGGTACCCATCCAGTTCCAAATGAATCAGGAAAATAAAATAGGAAAGTGGACCAGGGAGGTCCAGGAGGCTTCTGGGACAGTCTGGATTGTCCAGCCCAGCACATGTTCTCCATCAGGAAAACAGCAGGTCAGGGCCACGGGCAGCAGATGGAGCATCTGAAAACTTGCACCCGCCTTCTGTGGGTGGAAGGGCAAAAGAAACAGTCATGGCCAAGGGCTTGATGGAGAGGAAGCAGATGAGCTAGAGAGGGAGAAGCCAAGCTGACTGAGCACAGGACAGAACCCAGGCTCTCCGGCTCCCCTGCCTGAGCTCTCTGTCCCCTTTACACGGCATACCACACACAATGTTTAGATAAAGCAGAGAAGAAACAGACATCCCGAATCCCTGGGGAAGAAGGCTAGGAATAGAAGATGGGCTGTTTATTCCTGGAGGCCCCATATCCAAGGGGTCTTGTTCCGCTTTAATCCCACTCCAGACAACTCCCAGAGCCTGAGTCACTGCCCGAGTCTGAGACTACAGCTTCCTGGAGGTTGGTTAAGGCTGCTCTGCTTAGTCTCCCAGCCTCCAGGACCCAGGAATGTGCGCCAGAGTTCTCAAACCTCGAGCCTTTGGGGTTGCATTTCTCCGAGAGAGCTAAAGTTCTCTTACTCTGTGAGGAGGTTGGTCACATCTCCATTCCAGCTCTATTCCCGAAGTCTCCGTCTGTTTCAGTCCTTAAGTTTGGCTGCCCCCTCACCCCCCCCCAAAGCTGCACTTAATAAGGAGTGCAGATCACACACACTGGGCTTCCACACTGTGAACATGCCCTTCTCTCGCTAGTCTAGGTTTTCTAGTTCTTTCTCGACAGAGTACCTGTGTGGAGGGGACAGGTGCAGAAACGAACGGAAATCCTGATGACGTTAGAATTAACAGTAATCGGGAGATGGGAAGGAGGGCAGCAGTAGGCAGACAGGGAGAGATTGGGGGGGGGAAGGAGGGAGAGCAAGGGGATACATGGGAAAAAAAGGACTTTATTTTCTAAAAATAATTTAAAAAAAGAATTAACAGTAATCAAGCACTCAAGGATTGATCTAGTTCATGCCCCCTTTGCTGGGGGAGGGTGCCTATTTCATTTCTTTGGTTGGTTTTGTTGGCTTAAAACAAGGTCTCGGGGCTGGAGAGATGGCTCAGAGGTTAAGAGCACTGACTGTTCTTCCAGAGGACCTGAGTTCAATTCCCAGCATCCACATGATGGCTCACAACCATCTATGATGACATCTGGTACCCTCCTGCGTATACTGTATGCATAATAAATAAATCTTTTTGGAAAAGAAAAAGATGGGGCTGGAGAGATGGCTCAGCGGTTAAGAGCATTGACTGTTGTTCTTCCAGAGGACCTGAGTTTGATTCACATCATTCACATGGCAGCTAACAACTGTTTATAATTCCAAGACCTGACACCCTTACACAGTTATACATGCAGGCAAAATACCAATTCACCTAAAATAAAATAAAATAAATTTAAAAAAAAAGAAAAAGAAACAAGGTCTCACTGTGTTTCTGAATCTGGCTGTAACTCACTGCAACCTACATGTCTCAGCATCACAAACACTACGATTACAAACCCAGGCAGGGAAGTACAATTTTGAGCTCCACTATTCAGATAAAGAAACTTAAGTTGTATCTGGCCATGGTAGCACACTCCTTTAATCTCAGTGCTTGGGAAGCAGAAGCAGAAGGATCTCTATGAATTCAAGACTAGCCTGGTCTATAAAGTTGAGTTTTAGGACAGCCAGAACTGTTATACAGACAACCTATCTTGAAAAAAAGAAAGAACTGAATTAAGAGAATTTAATTTACCCAAGTTCCCCCAGCTAAAGCAGTGGGACCACTGTCTGCCCTGTCATGCCAACCACAGTATATGCCTCTAAGTCCATCAGTCATCTGAGCTGACCTCCCCTTCCTCAACACTATTGAGCACTGTGTCCACGGGTGCCTGTGCTACCCCATGACATCCCCCACCACAACCCCAATAGGTGACTTTTCCTTTAAGAGAAGACTGACAGCATTGAAACAGGCTCACCGTAACCCAGGCTAGCCTCAAACTGATTCTGATCGCCCTGCCTCAGTCTCCCAAATGTTGAGATTACAGGCATGAATCTCTACACAGATCCACTTGTGCCTTATGCATTCACCAAAACTTGACTGGAAAAACAGTTGAGGACTGAGGATGTAACTGAATTGGTAGAGTACAGTGAATGAATCTGAGTTCTATAACTTGTCTGTGATATGGGCCACAGACACGGTGGCAGCTGTAACCCTAGCACTTGGGAGATGGAGGCAAAAGAGCCAGAAGTTCAAGGTGATTACTATATAGGAGTTTGAGGCTAGCCTGGGTACTATGAGACCCTGTCTCACAATTAAAGTTGAGAGGTATGTAAGATGACACCAGACTCAGGAAGACAGGGCTGGATTTTTAAGCTAAAAGGCTCATCTAATGATAAGCATCAATGAAGATTCTCAACCTTCAACCATCACCACCCATCTTGCATGCACACTATCCTTCAGTGTATGTAGCTGTTTGTGGGCTGCTGTGGCCATTCAGGATTTAAGACACTTAAAACAGCTCTATAATGGGGGTGGGGGGATGTCAAGCATTCATTAGCTAGAATGTATTCCCCAGATGAACTTGGCATTGACAGCAAGAGGGTTCTCAGAGGTGAGGAAAACCACCTAGGTGTCATGTTGTGGCAGACTGCTAGGGAAGGTTCACTTAAACAGGAGGGGAGGACTCTCAGCAAAAGTAGTCAGGATGTGCCAAGTCCCACCCCAGAGGCGGAGCCAAGACTGAGGCCCTCCAGCTTGGACTTTTCACCCCTTCAGGAACTCAGGCAGAGCCTGAGCCTGGTTGCTGCTGTCCGTGGCATAGAAGCATCATGTACTCATTGGCCAGGATACCAGGCATGGCCTGAAGCCCTGTAAGCTTCCTCAGAGGAAGGCCCAGCTCGCAAGCACCACCTGTTCCTAAGAGCCATGTGAGTAGCCAAACCCTCCAGGTTTGGTCCTGAAGAGGTCACTGCCCTGGCTTCAGTCACCGGAGTATTTAGGAGACACGGTTTCCAGCCCACCATTACCTCTGGATGGTGATCTCTTTCTTTACTCTGACAGAGGTTGGTGAGGGACTGAAGGGCTGGGAGTGCCAGCTCAGGCTAGGTCTTGGCAGTTTAATAAAAGTGGATGGTGTGGGGAGGGAGATAGAGAAAGATAGGCCTGGGTGACGGCCGGTGGGGGACACTGATGAGTAAGGCATCAGGGGTGCAGTTCTGTGCGTTGTTGGATGCAAGGATGACATCTCAGCCTAAGGTAACCATAGAGCTGATGCAGGTCCTGGGAGAGGCCTGAGGAGGGGACGGCAGAAGCCTTCCCTGTTGACTTTGATCCTAGCAACGGCAGATGCTCCCCTGTTGTCAGGATCCAGGACCTCTCTCTCCCACCAGCCTTCGGATGTGGCCTGGGGCTGAGACCAGGCAGCCAAGTCAAAGAAAGCAACAGGGTTAATTTGGAGGTTCTGCTTTGTCTCCTGGGTTGGTTCAGCCTGCGTTTATAGGTTAAAGGGGGGTCCTCTCTGTTCTTAGCACCCCCAATTCCTTGCCAGGCATCTCCGCACCCTTTCCTCTAGTTCCCAGGAAGAGCCTGTTGCTAGCGTGGAGCGGACGAGTCAAATTTATGGGCTGGAAGTCCTACCAGGAGGCTGTTCACTGAACTGTAATAGTCTCCAAGTGTAGACAGGGTGGGGGTGCAGGGACAGGGTGGGGGTGCAGGGACAGGGCACCTCTCACCCAGTGGCTATCTGGTCACTGTCCTCTCTTGGCAACCCAATGTGAACAGGCAAAGATTGGTATGCTTTGGGGATGTTGCCTTCTAGTTCAAATAGATATAAACACAGCTGCCCTGAAGCTGAAGGATAACTTTAGGTGAAGCTGTCCAAATGTGGTTATCGCCTGAAGGGCAGCCTTTATTAAGATACCATACGGGCAACTACGTTGCCAGAATTGACTTCCCAAGCAAAGCAAAAGCATGACTTACTTCCCTGTTTTATTTTTTCAGTTTCAATTGAGAAAATCTGTATCAGCAAATAGGGTATGGCCCAGCCTGAGTCTGTAGCCTTTGTGGTAATGTGCTGTTCCCATTGGGACAGTGACTGCAGTTCCAACCTAACTCTGGCCATTCTTCCATCCAGGCATACTGACTGCAGCTCCAGGCCCTCCATGTGCCAAGACCCATGATGACACCCAACAACACTGGAGAGATGACCACCAGCTCCATTCCCACGGGGGCACTGGAGCTTTCTCTGGCCCTGGCAAGCCTCATCGTCATCGCTAACCTGCTCTTGGCCCTAGGCATCGCCCTAGACCGCCACCTGCGCAGCCCCCCTGCCGGCTGCTTCTTCCTAAGCCTACTACTGGCTGGGCTACTCACAGGCCTGGCACTGCCCATGCTGCCTGGGCTGTGGAGCAGGAGACACCGGGGCTACTGGTCCTGCCTCCTTCTCCACTTGGCTCCCAACTTTTCTTTTCTCTCCCTGCTTGCCAATTTGCTGCTAGTCCACGGGGAGCGTTACGTGGCAGTGTTGCGGCCACTCCGGCCCCATGGGAGTATGCGGCTAGCCCTGCTCCTCACCTGGGTCAGCCCCCTGCTCTTTGCCAGCCTGCCTGCTCTGGGCTGGAATCACTGGAGTCCTGGTGCCAACTGCAGCTCCCAAGCTGTTTTCCCGGCCCCCTACCTCTACCTCGAAATCTATGGGCTGCTGCTACCTGCTGTGGGGGCCGCTGCCCTTCTTTCTATCCGAGTGTTGGCCACAGCCCACCGCCAGCTGCAGGATATCTGCCGACTGGAGCGGGCAGTGTATCGTGATACACCCTCCGCCCTGGCCAGGGCTCTCACCTGGAGGCAGGCTAGGGCACAGGCGGGAGCCACGCTGCTCTTTTTGCTGTGTTGGGGACCGTATGTGGCCACACTGCTGCTGTCAGTGTTGGCCTATGAGAAGCGCCCACCACTAGGGCCCAGAACTCTGTTCTCGCTCATCTCACTGGGCAGCGCTAGTGCTGCAGCTGTGCCCGTGGCCATGGGTCTGGGTGACCAGCGCTACACAGCCCCATGGAGGGCAGCTGCCCAAAGGTGGCTGCGAGTGCTTCGAGGAAGAGCCGAGAGGGACAGCCCAGGCCCCAGCACTGCCTACCACACCAACAGCCAAAGCAGCATAGACCTGAACTTGAATTAGGGAAACGGCAGCTACTGCTGCCTCCCAGGAGCACTCATGCATCTCATGTCCTACTGCTTTGGATTGGAGCCCTTGCTCCACGAGACCTCACTGACCAAATAAATCTCTGGTCACCATTTCAGGTTATCTCCTTCCGAATCTCAGCAAGAGAGAGGGGCAGGTTGACTGCCCTAGACAGACTCAGAACAGACTGAGCACCAGAGAGAGATTTCACCTTCAACTATCCAACCAACACAAAATGCACACGGACACCTTCTCTGGGAAGTATATTTTATTTACATTTTTAAAATCTGTAACTAGTCTCTCTTCCTCCTTTCCTTCCCCAAAGAGGTGGGAAGGGAAAGAACGGGAACCTCAAAGACCTACCCCCCACATACAAAGACGCACCCCATGACTCACACCAGCAAATCAAAGTGAAAGAAACGGGGGCCTCCTAAAGGGCCCCAGGGCTGGACAGGGGAGGGAGGGCCTGGTAAGGTGGGTCTCCAGGGAAGAAGGACAGGGAGCGGGCAGGTTCAGCTGTAGGAGTTGGAAAGCAGTCCAATGCCCTCCTCTCCTTTTTCCTCTGCACCCTGCACCTCTGCTAGGGGTTGAGGGGCAGGGGGTCTCCCTTTATTCCCCTCAACACCAGACACCATGCCAGAGCTGCAGCCGTTAACGGTCAGGTCTCTGGACACAAAATACTTTCGCTTTGTGGTCTCCTGATGTTGTCACCACCAGGGAGGCATCTCTGTGGACAGAAAACAGGGAAAAGGACCGAAGAACCTGAGGCCCAGTCCAAGCCCATTCCCCAGAGGTCCTAGGCGGCTGCTTCAGCATCACCTCTGTCCTAGGTCCCTAGCTGAGTCTGCACCTGGTTCTCAAGCCCTTCTCCCAAAGCCAGGAGCTGACTCAACTATGCCCATGAAAACTGCAAGAGAATCAATGGAGGAAACTCCCAATACGGGAGCAATACAGAGCCAAGTGGGACAGGTTCATTCCCAGCCTCCTGCCTCACAATCTTGGGGACAGGTCTGGATCCTAGAATTGTGACTGCACAGGTGGTCTGGCATTCCTTTATTACAGGATGCAACCAGGCATTGGGTCTCATTTCCTTTAGGAATCCCCTCCCGTTTCCCAAAGGGCCTGTGCTACCTCACACCAGACCCACTTTCTAGAGGTGCTTACTTGCTGAGGGCAAAGTCCAGGATCTCAGCAGTGTGGCCCCGGTAGTCAGTAAGCAGGCGGCCAGTCCGGGCATCCCAGAGACGAACAATGCCATCCAGGCTACAGGTGTACACTACAGCAGTGCCAGTTTCCCACAGCAGCTGAACAATGCCCGACTGTCTCGGAATATGACACAGTAACAGAGTAAGGCAGAAGTCAAGAGAGAGAGAAGACACCGTCACGGAGGGCACAGGGCCACAGAGGACAGACTGTCCCTTAGCCAGCACAACTGCCCACAGAGTAGGAACAAAGCCTCAGACATCATACCTGGTGCTGACATTGGTGCCGGAGTGTCTGCGTCGACAGGTCATAGATAGCCAAGGTTCCATCCAGATAGCCAACAGCAGCCAGAGGCATCCTGGGAAGCAGTTGACAATCTTGAGTCTCAACTCATGAACTTTCCTTCCCTCCTCCCTGGTCCTGATGCCTGGGTCTACAAAGCCACCACCTCCCTCTGTCTCTGGGGCTCCAGCCCAAGGCTCTGCTCACACTCACACACTACAGAATCCCAAGGACTCCACAGAGTTCGACTCGCTCTCCTCTCCCTCCCCCAGGCTAGGCTGGGAGGCAACTGTCTCAGGTCTGAACACACCCACCACCTATAGGTAAGAGAAGAGGGTCACAGAACTGAGCTCCAGGTCGCTTACCAGAGGAAAAGGGCAGAAGGTCCAGCCAGAGCCCAAGCTACTTACCTTGCCAGTGGTGGCACTGACCAGCTTGGCCTGACAGTCCACAGAACCAGTGAGGATTAGGCTGCCATCCTGGTTGGTAGCAACACAGGTCAGAGGGCCCTGGTGACCCTCAGTCCCTAGGACAGAGCAGGGGACACAGGCTGAGTCCTGCACTGGCTCTCAGTCCCCCTCGCCCAGGTTAACCCTCCCCTCCTCTGATACCTTTCAGTACATGGATGGGGTTTCCCTGCTTGAGGTCCCAAATCCTGATGGTACCGTCTTCATACCCTACCACAGCTCTCTTCCCTAAGGACAAGGCACAAATAACAAAGGACAAGGGATACCCTCGGATACACCCAACAATGAGTAGGGAGGAAAGAACAGGGAACCCTGAAATTCCCTTTGGAGTCACAGGTAAAACCTCAGATGGGGCAGCAGGAGGCTAGGATGACTGGAGCACCCCAAGTCACTGGATCCACTCCACCCCCGGGAAGAGACAGCTGCTCGCTCTCACCATCAGGGAGGACACGGCCACAGGTTGCCGGGCAGTTGGGGCCCTGGAAGGTCTTACAGTCACCATTTGGCACCTTCCACATCCAAGTGTTGCCGTCAGCTGTGCCCGCTAACAGGACAGGTGCCCGAGGGTGCCACTCCATCCACTGGGCAGAGAGGAAGGATAAGCAAGCAAGGCCTGCTACCCAGCCTAAGAGTCCATGAACCCCATCCAAAGTGTCCCTGCTTCTAATGTCAGCAAGAACCTTACAGGTGAACAGATCCACGCTGGAGCTGGGGTGCTGTCGTTCAAGGCAAGCTTCCCCAGTATAGCTACGCCTGCCCCTACCCCTCCCAGAAATGCGCATTTCTACTTGAGATCCCAGAGCTGAAGCCTACTCCAAGGACCTCACCTCCAGGTCTCCTGCTTCAAAGGACCAGACTTCTTCCTTGGTGTCGACCTGCCATACTTTCAAAAGACCACTCATGTCTCCTGTGGCCACTAGGGTAGAGTCATGGCTGAAACCAGTACATGTCACAGAGTCTTTATGGCCTGCAAAGAGAAGCAAGCAGATTTTGAGTTCAAATTTGCCTGACAGATGTAGCAAGTTCAAGGCTAGCCTTGGCTAAATAGTAAACAGCCAATTCAAACTATATAACTTTAAAAAAAAGAAAAAGTGGCAAAAAAACAAAAAAAAAACAAAAAAAAAAACAAACCAAGCATTAAAAGGTGGCTCAATGCTGGGGACACATGACTCACGTAACTGGCCACCTTTTAAAAACAACTAATTAAAAAAAAAAAAAAGGTAGGAGGGCCTCAGCAGAACAAGTGAGCAAACCCACTGCATTTTCAGGGACCAGAAACCCCAGGTTTTCCAAGAAGACACTGTTGACCCCACTATTCCACCACCCAAAGCCTGGGGCTCCTAGGCCATAGTCCTGTCTCCTCTGTGCCTCTGCCCACTCCTACACCAGCACCACCTCTCCTGTGCCCATCTTAACCACATTCCCTGGGCCTATGAGCACTTCCTGTCCAAGTGCCTACAAAACAGTTCTTCTCCTAGTATGGGTTCCTAGATCCAGCAGGAGACAGGCTAGTAAACATCTGTGTGCACTCAGGCCACCACGTCCGAAGGGACACAAACTCCCCGGTCTCTTACCTGCACACTCGAAGAGCAGCTCCCCATCACTGAGCCGCCATACAAAGGCTTTGTCATCTTCGCCCCCTGTTACTGCCAAGGTGTTGGTTTTGGGGTCCAGGCTCACACAAAACACAGATGCTGTCGACACCAGGAGATAATCCACAAGAAAGGGGATGGGACTGGGCTCTCACTTAGAGTTCTACATTTCAGAACCTTTGGGGAAGCGCACCCGTTTCCCCAAAGCCATAGGGAGTCTCCATCCAGCTAATACAACAGCATTAGGCTGGTAGGGAAATCCAACCCAAGTGTCCTCCAGAGCAAAGCCATAGGAAGTCTCTCATGGAAAGGCTACATCCAGCTAATACAACAGCATTAGGCTAGCAGAGAAATCCTTCCCAAGTGTCCTCCAGAGCATATCCCCCACTGTTCTGTTTCCTTTACATCCCACTCTGAGGTACAAGCCAAAAGGTGGGTCCATGTGCACAGTTAACGGCACAGAATACCACCAGCTGAGTATGAATTAAGTGAGGAGAGCCTCATGAGACTGGCTTGCTAAGAACTAGTTCCTGAGATTATTGTTAACGCTCCACGAAGTTACTACCATTCCCTTTCATCCCAAAAAAGATGACTTTTTTGTTTAGTTTTTCAAGACAGAGTTTCTCTATGTAGCCCTGGCTGTCCTGGAACTTGTTCTATAGATCACGCTGGCCTCAAACTCACAGATCCACCTGCTTCTGCCTCATCAGGTTGGGATTAAAGGCACGTGCCAACTTGATTAAAGGCAAGCACCACCACTGCCTGGCCAAGATGAATTTTTTTTTTTTTTTTAAAGGATCCACAAAGCTAACAAAAGTGATAAACTGCTCATCAGCAGAGGCAGGATTTGAATGTAGGTGTCTCACTTGACCTCACTGCCAAGCCTTTGGCCTTTCCTGTGAATTCCCTTCGGGGTTCCCTATTTGTCTCTCATACCACCCTGTCCAGAGCCAACAGGCCATCCTCAAAAGTCCATCTGCCCTGATCGGAGGTGATCCCCTCAATGGCCTACCTGAGTGCAATGCAAAGGTAACCTCGCTATCATCCGGGCCCTCCATGCTGCCGACCACCCCTTCCTGGGGTTCCAGCACCCAGGCCTCGTCATTGCCCTCTTCCTCCTCCTCTTCTTCCTCAAAGTCCACGTCTTCCATCTCCTGGGCCAGATCATCTGCTTTGGGAAAAGCATTAAAAGATGGATCTCCATCCAAAGATCTAAGAGGACTGTGGTGAGGGGTGAAGAGTAAATAGGGTGATGCTAGGGTGGGTCATGTGGCCAAAGGTTAAAGTGTCCCCCCCCAACACGTACCGAGCAGAAGGAGAGCGCTTGGGGGGCAGGGAAGGGGAAAGAGGCTAGGTCTCAAGACCTGGCGTTGGCCAGCGATCGTGTGGGAAGAGAGGACAGAGGGCATGATGGGAAGGGGGTGTGTGAGGGGAAGGGCCAGGGGAGGCGTCAGGGAACCCCCACCCAGCCAGGCCTCGAAACTAAGTGTGGGGGGTAGGGAAGGAGGGCTGGGGGAGAAATGTCGGTAGGAACGACCGGTAGGGAAGGGGGAGGGGGGAGAAGCAGGGGTCAGAGGCCAGGGGGGAGAGCCTGCTGTCCCATGGCCTCGGCAGCGCCAGTTCTCACCAGGGTCGGGCGGGCCTGGATCCAGCTCTACCACCTCAATGATCTCTTCATCTCCGTGGAAGCTTAGAGTCTCCAGCGGTGGGGTGTCAGCGGCCGCTCCGCTCTCCGATTCGGACTCCATGCGGCGAAAGCTAGCGATCCACTTCTCTGGGCCCAAACGCCTCCCAGAGTCAGCTCTGCGCGACGACGCGGAACTCGAGCCCCTCCTCCCGGGAGGAAGTAGGCGTAGGTGACTCCCGGCCGAAAGAGCGACGGAATCCGAACCAATAGCGACGGAGGTGGACTGGCAGATCCTCCAATCACAAGGCAGAACTGGGATGACCAAGCCGGGGCGTGGCGGGAGAACCCAAGCTCCGCCCGACATGACTCCGCCCCCAGCTGGAGGGAAACAAGCGAGCGTGCGCGCCTCCGGGGTCTCCTGGGAGGAGTAGTTCTCTCGGGCCCGCTACGCGGACTTCTGGGAAATGTAGTTTCTCATCTGTAGGCAGGACGGAAGGCGCGGGGGAGGCCCCTTACGCAAACTACAATTCCCGGCGGGGAGCGCAGTGAAGGGGGGTGGGACCTGAACATGGCGGCGGTGGTAGCTGCTACGGCGCTGAAGGGCCGGGGGGCGAGAAATGCCCGCGTCCTCCGAGGTAAGGAGAGGGACCCCCTGGGAGGGCAGGGTTCTAAAAGATTCCATTCCCTTCACATCCCACCGGGCACGACAGCAGGAAGTCAGATTGCTGATTGCTGCCCACACCTCTCTGCAGGATCTTAGAGTCTGGGGGTGAAAGATGCTATAGAGGTCACCCAATCCCTGCCATTCGGGTTATACAGCATATCTAGGGGCTTGCTGCTATGGGGAGTCCCAAAGAAGCCTTTAGTCTCCCGCGTTCCAGGGGTTTCTCACTCACCGCAGTGCAGAGGAAAGAGCCCTGGGCTCCTGGAGGCTAGAGTTCCAATACTGGGTAATTAGCGGTTTGACCTTGTGCGAAGCTGCTTGTCTCTCGGGGCTTCAGTTTCCTCTTCTACTGTATGAGGGGATGGAGTTAACTATCCTTAGGGATGGCTAAGGTCCTGCAGTTTTAAAACAGTTCCCCGGATTTCCTTCATACGTATATCTCAGTCCCTCTGCAGTCTCTCCCAACCTGTCTTCTGGATAGAAAGCACAGCATCTAAGCTCGCCGTCGCGGCACCAGGGTGAGGAGCCCGTGACGTGCAAGTAGCTTCTAAAGGTGTCACGTCGATGGCGATTTTCCCGTTTCTCTTTGGATTCTTCACAGCACTTGTTACTCCAAACTGCTGTCCACTCCCCTCCCTCAAAACTCAGCCGCTCCTCCCCTTCCTCATCTCCTAATGAGGAGGAGATTTGCTAACCTGCTGTTTTCATTCACAGGAATTCTGTCTGGAGCCACAGCTAACAAGGCTTCCCAGAACAGGACCAGAGCACTGCAGAGCCACAGCTCACCGGAGTGCAAGGAGGAACCTGAGCCCCTCTCCCCTGAGCTGGAATACATGCCCAGAAAGAGGGGCAAGAACCCCATGAAAGCTGTGGGACTAGCCTGGTGAGTTTTAACTGCCCCATCTATCTAGCAGTGGGGTGTGCACTAAAGGGATGTCAGGATTTAGAAACTTAAGTTGCGGATGGTGAGCTGAATCCAAGGAAAGAGAATTGTTGGGTTCAAAGGCTAGAATCTCCGAGGGAGCCAGGGGCTGGGACAATATGTAACATTGGGGAGACGGTGGCTTTGCTGTGGAGCAAGTTGAACTGATCTGATTTGACTCACTGGTTTCATCCTTCCTTTTAGGAGCTGGGGTAAGGTCCCAGTCTTAGTAATTAACTAAAATTGTGTTAGAATATGTTGTGTCGAAGCTAGAAATGGTTCTGGGAGTTTGTTTCTGATCCTGACTTTAATACATACTATTGATCAACATTAAAGCAAAAGGAAGTTAAGGGGTTTTTTTCCAGCAAGTGCCTGAGGTGGGACAGTACTTTGCTATATAATGTTTTAAGCTGTCTGTGGTAAACAGCACACTTCCAACTCACCAGAGGGAGCCAAGGCTCCCAGCTGGGGATTCTCACTAGGTCATGATTCCATGCTCTTTAGCCCCTACCCCCAGTAGCTGTTGCTCAGATTAAGAAGATGATTGTGGATTGATAGACTTTAATGGTTAAGCACATGTTTAATGTTTTTGATGCCCTAAATTCAATCTGCAGCACCAAAAAGAAAAAAGGGGTCTGGGAAAAGAATGTGAGACAATTTAGGCAGAGGGGACCTGCTAACTCACAGAGGGCTACTTAGACTATCACATATTGGCATTCAGCAGAAGTAAAGAGGCCCATGAATGTTAGCCATAAAAAGAGAACTGAAGTGGTAGGCAGGACCACACTGGGCCTTTAGTACTATGCCTAGGAGTTTGGATATAATAGAGAGGATATACTAGAGAGCTATTACAGTGTCGTAAGCATGCAGCAGCAAGATCAAATTTGTAGGGTCCGTCCAGCAGCCAGCACAAAGGACAGCCAGACACCACAGCAGTTGTACATTTGGCAAAGCTGGACTGATTCTTCCGGCACCTATGGCTCAGTCCCAGTCCCTGCCCAAACCCGGTGCACATCTCCCCATCCCTAGGGCCATCGGCTTCCCCTGTGGTATCCTCTTCTTCGTCCTCACCAAGCAGGAAGTGGACAAGGACCGTTTGAAGCAGATGAAGGCTCGGCAGAACATGCGGGTGTCCAACATGGGCGAGTATGAGAGCCCGAGGTTCAGGGCTTCCTCCCAACAAGCCCAGGTACCTGAAGTTGGGCCTGGAGTACAGAACTGAGTGAGGATCCATCCCTGCAGCCTTGTACTATTGACTGGAGTCCTGTGGGGCTAATTGTGGTCATTTCCCCTGAGGCCCACCAGAGGGCGCATGATGCTCAAGCTGCTGCCAGCACCCACATCTTCCACACAGAGGAACCAGCCAAAGGCAAATAAAGTTATTAACTACTGGCCTGGAAAGGAAGCAGGGCTGAATTTGTAAGCCTCAGGGATGGGAGGGGCTCATCCCTGTTCCTCACAGAAGAGCTGTGTTCTCATCTGGGTGATGAAATAACTGGACCAGGTACAGGCCCTGGAGACCCAAGCCCTCAGAGCCACTGCTCAGGAAGACAGGTTCCCATGTAGCCTTAAAACTAGTTAAAATCAATCAGGCATGCACATCTCTAATCTCAGCACTCAGGAAGCAGATGCAGGGGATCTCTTGAGTTTGAGGTCAGGGTGGTCTGCTTAGGTCCAAGACAGCCAGAGAAACATAATAAACAGACCCTGTTTCCCCCCCCCCCCCAAAAAAAAATCAAAGGCAGCATTCAGGGTGTAGATGAAAAAAAATAATAAAACCATCCAAATATGTCAGCTTCTCTGGGTCTCATTTTCCTCATTTGTAAGAGAAAGTAGTTTCCAAAGAGGAATTCTAAACTCATTGTCTAGCCCCTTTCCTGCCTGAAAAAAAAATGTTATATAAAGACCCAGCTTCATGGGAGAGTTAAAGCTAGGGAGCTTTTCCAGAGGGATCATGACACAAAAGTGCAGATTTGAGCTCTTTTCTCCGGCCAACTTTTGACATTTCAGCAGCCTATCTCGCCCATCACCAAAAACTGTTCCAAAAAATCTGCTTGGTTCTGCGGAACAGGCTGGAGACTCAGCCTGAGATGCAAAGGAAGCGGCCTCTGGCCAAAGTCACCACCTTACAGTTAAGAAAGCCACGGCTACTCAGAGTCTCAGTGCCAAACATAAAGCTTTATTACATATCTAGTTGTGTCCCTTTGTGGTGTATTCAGAATCAAGTACTGGACAGAGCAGCTCTAATTATGTCCTTAGACTAATAAGGTCTCCCTCCCCACCTGATAAACTGGTTTCTGCCTCCATCCCAGTACCAGCTGGAGGCACTTGGATTATACAGGAAGCAGTTGTTGGCTTGGAGAGGGGTTCTAGTCTAAAGCCTCCCAGCACGAGTTCAGAATGGGTTGAACTTGTCTTAGAAGGCAAGGTCACTAGGTACCGGAGTGAGTGTCAGTGTTTCTCAGACCAGAGAGGGAACCCAAGGCACTTTTCCTGTTCCCACCCACCTCTTCCCTAGACTCCTCCTTCCCAGCCACACCCAGGATCCTACAAACACCACACCTGCTGACCTCCTCCTGAGTGTGTAAGTAGAGAAGGTAGAAGAGTGTTCTGTAGAAGCCTCAGAAGGCCCTGGGCACTTTGGGCCTGGATGGTAGGCAGGATGGGTGCCAGCTAGGGTGGATGTTATTCTTAGCCCCCCATACTGAATGAACTTTGCTCACTGCCTTCCCCCTAACCCAGATAAATAATGTATACATGTTACTGGAGGATGGGGTTAGAACAGGGAGACCTCAAGGCACAGATCCCTCCATGCTTCGAAAGCTAAGAGATGCCAAGCCTAAAGAGTTCAAACAGGGTAAGCGGCCTATGAGTACTAGAGCTGGGGGCAAAGCGGCTGGCTTTACTGGGTCCAGGAGAGGAACAGCTCCAGCCACCTGGCGGAGAACGCTTGGCCTAGGTGGGATGAGAGCCTCTCCACCTTGAAGCTCCTGTGTTCAGAGGCTTCCCCACTCCCCCACTCCCCCACCACACACTAAAAGTTTGGTGCATGCTCACTGTGGGTAAAGGGGAGGAGATAGAACTTTAGTCCTTCCCAAGCCCACCAAGGGCAAGAGTAGCCAGTAATCCAGCACCCTTGGTTCTCACATAATACAGCCAGAGGCCCTCCCATCCCCAGGACAGAGAGGAAACTGGGCAGATTACTTGAGGGAAGAAAGGACCAAAAAAGGGTGGGTCCCCAACCAGTGACAGGGATAGCTCTCAGTCCCGACTCCCCATCAGCTGGAGCACAAAGGTAAAGATGTAGACGATGTCAGTGTAGATCTGCAGGGCTCCTGTGATGTAGTCCTCTGGGCTGATGGTGTGCTTCCGGTTCCCCAGGACCAGCTGTGTATCGTAAGCCAGAAACTGCAGAGAAATGAGACGTGAGTGCCCAGGAGCTCGGCATCCAGGGCTCATCCAGACTGCTTGCTGATGGAATCACTAAGGAGTAGTGTGAGAGATACACAGTCTCTGCCCTTGAGAAGTTCACTTCTCTGTCAAAGAAGGCTGACACACCATTGTCCCACAGCAGGGAGTGTGAACAGAAGACAACAGGGATGCCAGAAACTTCTAGAACCTCTACATAGGAAAGAGAACAATTGCCCACAGCCCCTCCCCACTTCCCAAGCTGCCTACATTCCACCTCTACCCTCTCAGCTCTCCCTCCCAGTACAGGAACCGTTTAAACTTACCAGGGTGAAGCAGATGGCCCCCAGAGCAGCATAGACCATGTGGAGCCAGTAAACCTGTGAGGTAGCACAGTACCGCATTAGGAAGCCAAGCAAAGCATGACGGCCCTCAGGACCCAGCTGACCTGGGGCTCCAGCAGCAGAGCAGGGAGATGAAGGAAGCTACCCCTTCAGAATCCCTCACCTTGCCTTTAGATCCTGGGAGAAACTGAGAATGTGATCGCCACATGTCCATAGAAAACAAGTCAGAGCACCTTTCAGCCAAACTGAAAGCTACTCAAAGTACAGAGTGTCTGTTATAGGTCCTGAAAACAAGACAACTAAGGGCAAGACAGTTCACTGGCGCCTACCGCCCCCCTTAGGGACAGCTTAGAGAGAGCCTCAGCAGCCTTGAGTGGGCCACCACCCTGCTCAACTCTGCTGCCAAGTGCCTGTGCACAGGCCAGAACCAGCCATGGTAGGCCAGGCAACACCTCTCCTTCTGATCCTTCCCCTTCAGCCCTGTGCTCTCCCCTGTGCTGACTGGAAGCAGACCAGGCATCAGAGCCAGTGATCCCAAAGCCCCTTACATCCAGGCCTGACTTTGTCCTTTAGTTCCGTCTCACAGAACCTGGTCTCAGCTAACCTACCATTTCCTGTAAGAATTCAGTGGTACTATCCAGGGTCCAAGGGGCTATGGCTTACCATCTATCTGCCTGAGAGAAAAAGCAGTTATACCCTACCCCAAAAGGATGGTATTGTATTGATGCCAGCACTAGCCAATGGAGGGGTGTGGGAGCCAGAGCCCAGCCCTGTTCCACGGAAGTTTGCTAGCTGGGTTCACTGCCTGCCCCCGTGGCAGGACACTCACATATTTGAATAACAGCACAATGCTAGTGACAATCCCAGTCACCATCAGCACAATCCCCAGGACACAGAAGAGGCCTGTACATGACGTGAAGTCCACCTAGCAGAAAGGAAAAGAAGGCACCTGTCAGATGACTGCCATCCATAGCATCCCCCAGGACTGACCCCGCACCCAGCTGGGGAAGCACAGTGCTGCTCCTAGGGTCGTGCTAAGGACATATACAGGAAGCAGCTTAGCAGTACAGACATGAGAGCAAGACCTTAGCTAGGGAAATTCCTGGTCTGCCAGGTTCTGGACCCTCCCAGGGCTGCCTAAGTACCAAACCCAAAGGTGTGTGTGTGTGTAAAAGGGCAGGGTGGCCTGGGAAGGGCCTTCCCCTCCTCACCTTAGTCTGAAAGCAGAAGATGGTGACAGAAATGGACACCACAGCAGTGATGATCATTGCTATGATGACCGCTTTGGTTTGGTACATGCTGGGGAGAAGAGACATGGGGCAATCGTAAGGCGTGAGTATAGAGTCCCTGTGTGCAGGATTGCCCACAGTCCATCCAACCCTTCACAGCACCCCCTTCCCTAGAGTGTGGAGGTGTGTCACTGAACATACCTGGAAATGGTGCCGGTCATGAAGCCCAAAGCCAAAGTCTGAGGGAAGGAGAAAAACAAGGCCAACAGTTAAGAAGTTAAGTGTCAGGCTCTGAGTTCCAGCCCCAGCCCCAGAGCTGGGGATAGATGTAACTGTACTGGAAAGAACAGCCACAGAGGGAAACATGAACAGGGCCAGGGAAGGTGAGGAGATAGCCAGGGACATCTTTCCACAAGGTGTCCCCAGCTCTTCTCTGGAGACGCCTCCCATTCCCCTACTAGACTTACAAAGAGAGTGAGCAGGATGATGTTCCATGGGAACCGGCGTCTGGAGAGAGAGAGAGAGAGACCCTGGTTAACCTGCCTTGGGCCCATCTATCTTAGCAGTACCTGCAGCAGAGGGAAGTTCCTGAGGAATAAGCCATTCCCTCAGGGAGGGTACTCAAGTGTTTACACAAGGATAACCTGCCTGTGGAGCCAGAAAGTCCTTGGTGGAGCACTCACTTGGCCTATGTGACTGTGACAAAGTTCCTCAGCCTCTCTGAACCTTGAGTTCTTCCTGACAGGGATTCATCACTTTCCCTTTTGTATTTTTAATTTTGGATTGCTTGTGTGTGTATACACACACACACACACACACACACACACACACACACACACACACACACACACACAGGACACACGTGGAGGTCAGAGGGCAGCTTGTGGGAATCATTTCCTTCCTTCAGTACGTGGGTCATGGGCCTCAACTCTGATCATTAGGATGGTGGAACGTACCTTTACCCATGAGTCACTCTGCTGCCTCCTCCCTTTCTGTCTGTCTTCTTTGTTAAATGCTCGAGATACTGTGTGTCTTGTATGTATGATGACAGATAGCTAGGTAGGCAGGTGTGACACACTTCATCCTCACACATACCCTCCTAGGTCTCTTCCCACTGTACAAACCCTGTTCCTCGTTCCCGTGGCACTTTCTGCCTTGCTCTCTCTGGGTCTCCAGCACTCACCTGGGTCCCTGGCAGCAGGCGAGGGTCAGGTAGGTGACGAGGAAGACAGCACTGGAGGAAGAGATGGGACATGGCTAGAGCCAGACCGCCCTGGCTCTGCTTCTAGCCCCCTAGGGCTGCACTTGGCAGCCTATGCTTCGTGACAGGCTACTTTCTTTTCAGGAAGCAAAGGCATGGAGAAGCCTGGAACAGGGTTTGGAGCAGAGGAGGTGTAGGGTGGTCTCAGACATCAGCTGAGAGAGCCGGGGCAGTACCATGGACTCTACATGTCACCACCACAGTTGGTCTCTCGTTCTGTACTAGCATTCTGTGGTGTTACCCTGCTGATGTGACCCCCCCCCAAGCCCCTGCCTCCTGTAGACTGGCACAAGCTTCTGGGAAGGCTTCTCCTAGGGCGTATAAACTGGTGTCCTAAACAGAGCTGGTCAGCTGCCTCCTCCCATCTCAGCAGCAACACCATACACTCACTAGGACACGTAGTACACGGCCACATTCCTCCTCACGAACGCACTGACTGGTTCCCTGTGAAACAGAATGCCAAGAGAAAAGTCAGAGCATGGTCTGTCTGCCTCCTGCTGGGAGCCACCCTCCATGGACAGCCCAGTGGGTGACCGGCCTGGGACAGGAGAGACTCACACAAAGGTGAAGATAGCAATGATGGCCACAGTGATGAGCAGCTGGACAGAAATGATGGAATAGACCTAGAACAGACGGCCGGGGACATAGCTCACATCTCATACTAGCCTTGCCCAAGGCCCCTTCCCCACCCACCAACCCTACACTCATGAGTGGTACAAGGAGTCTTCTTTTTAGTCTGGAAGGCTCTGGCTGGAGAGGGCTCAGTGATTATGACCACATCAGGCAACTTACAACTACCTGTAACTTCTAGCTCCAAAGGATCTCCTCTGGATTCCTGGATACTGCACTCACATGCACATACTCACATAGAAACACACACACACACACATATACTGGACTCCTTGGATAATGCACTCACATGCACATACTCACATAGAAACACACACACACCTTAAATAAAAATGAAATCGGGCTTGAAAAGATAAAGAATAACTAATTTGGAAGACTCCAGTTTTCAAGCCTTCAAAGATTCCCCCTGACTGCAGATGGCCTAGAAGTGACTCCACTGCCCCCATCAGCTGGTTCTTGGCCCCTTTCCTCCTATCCAGCATCCAGCTTGCAGTCAGTTTATAGAGTTTACTGCTCCCTTGTCCTACCCGCTCCTATACTAAGAGCAGTAGACACAGCATGTTCATTGCAGCTCCCAACTGCTTGCTGTCTAACAGAACAGTGGGCGGAGAGAGTGGGGATGGAATCCAAGCAGACGTTCCTAGTCTGACTCCCAAAACACAGTGAAAGGGACCATAAAGGGGGACTTCCTCTACAGGGTACAGAACTACAAGGTCGGCAGCTAAGGCATATGTGGGAATGTGGACCTGTGCCTAGGCCTCCCCAGTCCCAGCCCGCATCTCACCTTTCGGATGAAGGTGTGCCGGACCTTGCGGTCATCCCATTCTCCAGGACCGAAGCTGTCACTTACCGCTCTCTCCTCCCCACCATAGTCATGGCCTAGGACCAGACAGATCACATCAGACCAGCTGGGGACAGGTAGCCTCCAATTCAGAGCACCCCTGACCCTGCCTCAAACATGTTCAGAAGACACATTTGTAACTAACTCACATACTCCTTTATCAAACTAGAGTTCTTGAGGCATCCTCAGAGTGTCCCCAACAGGGCTTAGGTGGGAAAGAATAGTCCTGTAGCAGATACCTGCCCCCATCACTGGGGGCAGGATAGTAGCATCACCATCTAGGGGAGCAGCTGCATCCAGGGAGTAGAGCTGGCTGTCAGAGCAGTAGTCTTGGGGACAGAGGACCAGAGAAGAGGGAAGGGGAAGTACACAGGCAGTGGGTCCAGAAGGGCAAGGTCTGTGGTCTGCAGCAGCTTTCACAATGCATATGCCACTGTCACCTAAAGTGTTATCTTAAGATCTGCCTCAGAACATGTGTCCAGAGCGGAGTTGGCCACATACTTACTGGCTCTGAGCATTGAGGCTACTGCAAGCCACCAACATTCCATGGATGCCTCTTTAGGAACTGCTTACAAACTCTACCCAGAAGGAGTTGGGGTATAGCTCATTGGCAGAACACATGCTTAGCATGGAATGACCTTGAGTTCAGTCTCCTAACCAAAAAGAAATGCAAAGCCACCCCCCCACCCCGACCCCTCAGCAAAGAGGCTTACTTTAGTCTAATCTCTCCTTCATTGACCAACCATGACATTTTGGCTGTTGGCAAAAATCAGACTGTATATAAAGGATGGAGATGTAGTAGTCCTAGGATATTTAAAAAAAAAAAAGTGCTTAGAGTTCCTAAGGAACACACAGTGCCCACACACAGTGGCAACAGCCTTATTGAGAAATAGAAATAGTTCCTTAGGCAACCACTTAGAAGCCATTAATTCACCCAGCTACCTTCTCTGGGGATAAGTTCTGTTCTTTGTCTCGTGGCCTCAGTCTTACTAAATACATAGGTCAGCAAGTGGCTGGAAGGAAGAACAGGAGGCTAAGGGGAAGAGAGGGCAGGAAGAGGAAAGGGTACCCAAAGGGATGGCAGGAGGAAGGGAATGGAAGGCCGGCCACCTTGGGCCCCAAGTCTACCCGGTCCCATCCACCCCAAACCACCCTCCAGGACTTACCATAGTTCATAGGCATTGGATGGATGGGAGGAATTGGCTGTGGGTAGCCAGCAGGGTGACCGTAACCAGGCTGGGGATAGGCAGGGTAGGCTGGGTATCCACCCGGCAGGACAGATGGCTGCCCATAGCCTCCAGGAGGTGGAGGGCCAGGGTATAGGGGGTTGCGGTCCTCATAGGGAGGCGGGGCAGTGGGATTGGACATGGCCACTCAAGGGCTGGGGAAACCCCAGCTGCTGGGACCTGCAATAGGAAACAAGCAAGCAGTCATGAGTTCTTGGCCACCCACTCCACCCTTGCTCTCTTACAGGCTGTCTCTCTAGATTACACATGCCACTCACTGCCCACAGGCCACCACCCTGCTGGGCCAGCCCCTGACTTTTATACTCTCTCACAGCAGCCTTTATCTGGGGCCTCCCCTTCCCGGTCCCACTCCCTGGCCACAGCAGAGTAGGTGTGGCCAGTAGTCAGACCCAGCTTAACTGCTGAGCTTCAGAGCAGAGGAGATTGGCAGCTGGGGCCTCCCCGTTCTCCTTTAAGGAGACCTTGCCCTGGTGGCTTGACAGCAGAACCAGGGAAGAAGCTGAATGGCCCCTGACAGAGCTTCCTGGTGAGTCACTGGGCGGGCCACTGGGACCCTCTGGAGGGGTCAGTCCAACCCCCACAGCAGCTGGCTACAGCAGAGGGCTTAAGAGCCAGACACAGGGTGGAGCCAGGCTAGAAGCTGAGCAGGAAAGAAGAGGAAGAAAACAATCCTGCCACTGTGTCAGAACTACCAGGCCCCAAAGGGAGGGGCAGGGCAGGCAGGAGACAGGACTTTCGGGTTCCTACCACAGAGGCATGTGGCAGCCTGTGCCTGCTGCTCCCTTCACTGGCCTTACCTGGGAGTAGACACTGCCCCAGAGCTCCCTGGAAAGGGGGTCCCTGGGCTCTTCCCTGCAGCAGTGGCAGGGTCAAGGTCAGCAAGCTGAGGGAGGGCACAGGATGGAGTGCCTCTGACAAGAGAGACCTGCAGCCTGCTGGGAGCTCCTGCCCAGCAGAGAGCACCCCAGGGTACCCCAGGTACTAAGCTCACTGCAAGTGAGCACCAAAGCCTAGCATAGTGGAGTGCTCCCACAGTCCTATATGCTTAGCTCAGGAGCACACCCTGAGTGGAGCACTCTGGGGCCTTGGTATGTCCTTTATGTCATGCTGTACCCGCTAGGCCTCCTCTGCCAAGCTCTTCACAGCCTGTGGGGCATCTGAGATGGTATCAGTGAGAACACAGTCAAACCAAGAAGATAGAGTCACCCCCTTCCTGTGTATACCCCATGACAGTTACCCCTTCTTACAGGGAAGACTCCCAAATCCAGGCCAGCAGCACCCTCAGAGCTGCTGCGGGGAGCATGAGTCCTGGCTTCTCTTTTCAGGGCACCTAGTGCAGCTCAGAGATCAGATAGAGACCGTCTCATCGTCTCTCGAGACAACAGAGTTATTTACAAGGGAAAGTGGTCAGTATCAAGTAACAGGCCAGGTCTCTGAGCTGCTCACATTGAGGAAAGCTGTTCATCTCCCCAGAGCAAGAATCTTTCAAGCCAGAAAGAAGAAAGCCCTTGCCAGTGAGGGTAGAAGGAGTGACCAGGCAGGGAAGCTGAGAGGCAGGCAATGAGCAGGTGGGGAGATGGGGACCAACAGAGGAGAGTGAATGTAAGACCCAGCCACTGGAACTGATTTGGAGAGGTCTGAGGCTTGGAAGGACAGAACAGTCACAGGCAAGAGAAAAGAAGCAGGGTCTTTCCTGTCCCATCCTCTGGAGCAAAAGCCTTCTTCCCCTAAAGGCCGCTCTCTCCCGGGACTTCCAGGGTCTCCTGACTCACGAGAGGCTGGCACCCTAGTGCAAGGTACAGGATGACGCAAGTTACCTTTGGTGTAGATGTGCCTGGCATTTCATTAGGGTCATCATCTCAACAACCCTGACCTATCTGGTATCACCATTGTGGTGGTAGTGCAGGCTGGTGGTTAAACAGTCCCAGGAGGCACTGCCATGTTGTCAGAGTCCCAACAGTGCCACCAAGCCATGACGTCACAATGACCTGGCGCTTCACAAGGTATATATGAAATGGGATGGTGCAGTGATCTCAGGCCTCAATGACAGCTCTAGGGGGCCTTCTATGACCCAGGAAACAGACTATTCAGGGCCTGCCCTTTGCTCAGCAGACAACTTCCCCTCCCACTTCCTGAGTGAGGGGCTGCAGTGATCTGGGGGTGAAGCGTGTCTCACTGCCTAGGATGGGGCTCCAGAGTCTAGAGTAGCTGCTGACTCACAGGCCTCCCTCCTGTCCTCTTTGGCCCTGCCCTGTCATGCAGGGCCAAGAGGAATTTGCCAGTGGACCTGCCTGATCCCAGTATAATTGTCTGAGTCCTTGGCCACCTGCCCTTTTAAACCAGAGATGTTGCTATGCATCAGTGTCCTCACCTGGAAAATGGGTTCAACACCAGTGACAATGCCTCCCAAAGAACTGTAAAAATGAAAAGGAGATACTTGCTGAACAATGCCTAGCCTTACCAAGGATAGATACATTCTGGCTGTTTTCAACTGTGATTTCACTGACTCATTATCGTAGCCCAGTAGGTGAGCATTGTCGTTCCAGACAGAGGCACCAAGGCTTAGGGCCTGGCTTGCCCGCAAGGCCAACTCTAGTGTCCTTACTTTTTTTTTTTAAAAAAAAAAAAAAAACTTTATTTATTTACTTATTTATTTGCTTTGGTGTTTGCCTGGAACTGGAACTATAGACAGTTGTTAGCTGCCATGTGGGTGCTGGGAATCGAACCCGGGTCCTCTGGAAGAGCAGACGGTGCTCTTAACCACTGAGCCATCTCTCCAGCCCCCTCTAGTGTCCTGTTTGAGTCCCTTATTTGGATAGTCTGTCTGTCTATCCAACCTGTCATCCATCTACCATGGCTTTGGCCTCAAACCCTCCAGCAGTGACAACAGTAGACTTACACAGAAACCACAGAAATGGCTATCCAACAATTGAGCCTCCCCACAGTGGGCCCCAGTCCCATCAGCACAAGGAAGGAGACTCACAATGTCAGAATCTAGAGGACACCCACCCACTTACTACGTGCAGACCCTAGGCCATGCACAATACGATCCTGGCTGTCTGGCCCTGGGTGAAAGAGAGTAAATCCCTTGTGTTAGTACCAGCCAGGAAGATGTCAACCTCTGCCACACTCACCAGAGTCATGGCAAGGAAAACACCTGTCAGACCAGCATTCCTGTCTTGGCTTCTGTGCAGGCCCCAGCCTCCCGCCTGGCCTCCATGAAGATCCTACCACCAAGGCTTCCTCTAGGGCTGCGGTCTGGGCTAGGCTAACCCTAGGGGAAGTGGCCAGCCACTCTCCTAGCCAGGCCGAGGCATGGGGACTGGAGGAGAACAACAGGAAGGAGAAAGGACAGGGTGGGACAGAGCCAAAGAGACTGAGTACAGATGAGGCCTGAAGCTACCAACTCCGAGCTTCACAGCATCCTTCCCAGGCTACAGAGAACCATGAGCAGTCTCCTAAGTTGGGCAGGCAATTGGCTTTTCTATAAGCAAACACCAGTTTGTGATCCAAGTGTCCAGACTTTGTCCAATCAATCCTGGCAGTTCCATGTCTCAGCTTGTACCTCCCTCAGGTAATCCACCCCATCTCAGGAAAAGTACCAGAGCCTCACCCTGATTCAGTCAGGGTGCCGAAGGAGTGTGTATTGGGTACAAACAGCAGGATTTGTTGGAGACCAAGGTTTTCAGTGTAGAATCCTGGGAAGCTGTTCCCCACTAGCCCCTGGGTTGTATCAGGGGGTCAACTTTGTACCTGGCCTGCTGAAGTCAGACTCTAGCTCTGGTTCTCCTGAGCCATATGAAATGTTAAGACTCTGGAATCTGTAAAGAAAGGGCTGAGCTTCTGGGGTTACAGCAACAGGGTGTGTGTTGGAGGGAAGAACAGAAAAGAGCAGCTGACTGGTCCAGGCAGCTTGCCCTCCTGACTGCCAGGAACCCATGCCCAGACCAGAATGGAAAGAGTTGCTCAGCGAGCATCTCAGGAAGCCCCACACCCACACCCAGGTCTCCTCCATGCCTAGCTGCTTCCCTCCAATTCTCCTCAAGAAAATACATTACCCTAGCATACAGCCACCAGGACACAGAAGGAGAGGAAGCAACCAAAAGCATCTACGCAGCCACCAGGCTGGATTCTGGGGAAAAGCAACCCAGAATCTACTTCATACTCTTAGGGTGGCTGGCTTAGGGGTTGAGAGGTGAAGTAGCAAAGGTCCAAACATTGAAGTGTCAGCCTGAACCAAGAAACTTAAGAGCTCCAGTCCATGACTGACAGGCCCTCCTGGCCAGGTATGGGGCTTCTTGCCTTTAATCTCTGAGTTCAAGGTCAGCCTGGTCTATATAGCAAGTTCCAGGCCAGCCAGAAAATGATAATGAGATGCTGTCTCAGGGGGAAAAATTTTTTTTTAAGTAATTTAGAACCCAGCCTGGGGCTAGAGAGATGGCTCAGAGGTTAAGAACACTGACTGTTCTTCCAGAGGTCCTGAGTTCAATTCCCAGCAACCACATGGTGGCTCACAACCATCTATGATGACATCTGGTACCCTCTTCTGTATACTGTATACATAATAAATAAAATATTAAAAAAAAAAACCAGCATGGCCCAGTATCTGGGAACTCAGCAGGAGAAGACACCCATTCCCTAGTTACTGCATGATTTCCTGCTCATACTGCCCAAGTCACACTTTCCTCCATGCTCCAGGCCACTCCCCAGGTCCCACCTCTAGAGTCCCTCTCTAGATCCACAGACACAGAAGCTGAGTCCTGGCAAGTATGGAAAGGCCCAGTCCTACAGCTTGTCCAGAATGACCATCTCAGAGATTTCAGCTACATCACCAGTCAGGGTGGCTTGGGTACAAATAAAAGAGGACCAGGCACAGAGGCTCAGGCCTTTAGTCCCAGCACTAGGGATACAGAGGCATGCAAATGTCTGTGATTCAAGGCCAGCCTGATCTTCAGGGGGAGTTCCAGGAAAGCCAGAGAGATATAGTGAAACCTTGTCTTGAGAGGGGAAAACCAAAAACAAACATAAAGAGGAAATCCTGAAAGCTGCTGCCTCTGACACAAAGGCCCTACCTACCCCATTTGTGTCTATCTCTCCCGTTTCCAGGTTAGGAGGGAAGACAAGCAGAATTAAATAGAAACTGTGGAAAATCACAGAGAGGCGGGGAAGGGAGGGAGCCACCTAAGAGCCCTAAGGTCAGTACTTACTAAGCCAAATGTGACTAAGATACCTCTGATGCTAACAAAAAAATCACTGCCAATAAACATGCAAAATTTGAAGCCAGGAATGATAGCACACACCTGTAATGTCAGCACTCAGGAAGCTAAAGCTGGACTGCTTCAAGTTCAAAGCCAGCATGAGGTAGCTACACAGTGAGCACCAGGCTAGCCAGGGCTACACAGCCAGGCCCTGCCTCAAAAAAGAAAAAGTTGAAATTTGCCAGGGGTGGAGGAGGGTGGGGGTGGCGTTAGAATTTAAAGGCCCAAGGAAGGCAAACAGCAGAGATGATTTGGACTTGTCTGATTTTGGATGTCTTTTACAACTCAGGGAGACACCTGAGGCGCCTCACCTGGCGGAGGCAGCACAAGGCTGAAGGTAACAGAACTGTCGCCAGTGTAGTGTAGGAGCAGGGACCTAATTCCTGCCCTCCCAATGGCACTGACTGCAGTACACAAATTGGGTAGGCCACTTCCTGCTTCCACTCTATTTTTATGTTCGATAGGTATAACCTGTGCTGAAAGATCGATCAAAATCCACGTCAGCCCTGCCAGTTTGATTCTGCATAAGCAGGCTAACAGAAAAGAAAGCCTCAGAGCGGAATGGCACACCTCTGCCCCAGGAAGCTACATGTTGGGTGCCTCTAGTAATGTGTCACACAGAGGCAGAGGCACATGGCATGTTCTAGGCAAGAGGAGCCATTAACTCACTCTCTCCGAAGGTGATCCCACAAGGCCCTCACTCTTCACAGTCTGTGTGATGCTGACCCAGGCCACTTGATTATTACACAGGGACCCAACCCTAAGAAAAAACCTATCTCCCTGAGCCATCTCTTAAAACCCCCATGCTCCACAGTTGCACCAGGAATGAGGCGGAAGGTCTAGGTGGATCAACAGGTACAGGGTTAGCTGCGGTGGTGACATTTTGCTTGTGCTCTGACAAATAAAGCCCGAAAGCAAGCCGGCAGCCACGTTGGATCCCTAGAACCCACAGGGAAAGGGGAGGATCCAGTCCTGCAACTGCCCTCTGACCTCCACATGCATGCACTCACGTCACACACAGATAAGGAAATACAATTTTTGAAGCAGAGCCACACATGAGCAGGGCATGGTGGTGTCCACCTGTGATCCTAGCACCAGGTCAGCAGAAGCAGGAAGATCCCAAGTTCAAGACTAGGGCCACAGGAAGAACCTGTGGTTAGGGGGGCCAGTTCTCAGGGGATCCTCTGGAGGGCCCTCCCCTCCCCTTAGTTCTGGCTGCTCCTCGAACCTCACAGTGGGATTTTTTTTTTTTTTTTGCATGGCATGGAGGAAATCTCTATCCAGCACAGAACCAGGGAAAAAAGCATTCCTAAACATCACTCTGTGTCATAGGAAGTGCTCCCACCATTCTAGGTAAGGAAGCCTTACCGTCCCCCCTAACTGATGCATTAGGTCCATGACAGCAGAGGCCTATGGATGGCTGCATCTTGTTCTTCCCAAGGCACTCTGATGATACTGGATGTCCCCCACCGTGGCCTGAGACAAGGTCTCACTCTGGAGCCCAGGTTGGCTTCAGATCTGTAGCCTAGCTTGCAATCTCCCTTTTGTCTTAGTCTTTCTAAGCAGAAGATTGAGCTACCATGCGTTGTGTTTTGTGAGGCAGGGTCTTCCTGTGTAGCTTAGGCTGGTCTTGAGCCCACACCCTTGCCTCAGCCTGAAGCGTTCACCACCACACATTCACTCCTGAGGAGTCTTAGGGTTAGAGGTGCTGTGCTGAGGATGGCTTCTGTCTGAAGTTTCCCCATTCTTAGGGAGGAGGCTGAGCCAAGCACCTATTACCCTAGCCCATGACATGAGCTTCTCCTGGAGGCCCACTAACCTGTCATTACTTCTCTGATCTGCCCCTGCGCGGTTTACAAGAGCAGCTCTGAAGTCAGACAGGAAATAAGGGCCCTTGAAGCATCAGTCTCACTTGCCTTGAAACTATGAACCAAGACCAGGTCCCCACGAGTGGAGAGGAAGTATGCTGGCCTCTTTTATGGCAGACAGAGCACCCAAAGAAGCACCTGGCCTTCTTGCCACTAGTGGCCAGACCAAAGGCACCAGCTGTGAAACCAAAACTCGGCACTGAGATAAATATTTCAGAGTCCCAGAGAACCAGACACCTGACAGACCTTCCATGACAGCGCTTCCCACTTATCCGGTGTTGAGGGTACTCAAGTGGACTCCCAGCCTCATGGATGCCACACACAGGCCGCAGTGCAGTGAGTGGCGGGCCTGGGGAAGGAGTCCAGGCTGTGGCGGGAGAGAGCCGCCTTTCCCTCTGGCTCATTCCTGCCCTCCCTGACCCGCTTTCCCCTTTCTCGTTTCCCTATTTTGTTTTATTTTTACTCAGGCCTAAAGAGGTCGTGAGAGTCAGGCTAACAGCTTTCACTTGTGCTCTCCAGCACTCAGGCCTCGGAGGCGGGGTACTGCAACAAGTTCAAGGCTACGTAGACTGGACTAAGGGAAACTTGAGTTCACGAGTTTGAAGGACTTACTTCCTGCGTGGTTCTTGAACCGCTGAACAGAGGAGCGGGGCCGGTTATAGGTGAAGTGGGCTCATGGCTAGACCTAAGGCTGACTTCCGCTCTAACCACTGGACTGGGCTCCCCTCCCACCCCCACTTAGCTCCTCCTCACCTGTCGGCTCAGCTTGGCGGTGCCAGGCTCCGCAGGCCCCGGGCTGGCTCCCTCCTTCCTCCTCCCACCATAGCCCCCCCACGTCACCCACTCCAGACTCTGGGGTCCCACGACAGCCAGCCCCCAGCACTGAAGGGGTGCCCTGAGAAAAGCTGGTGGGCTTTCGGGTGCGCACCGCACGCCGCTGCGCCATATGCCCTGCCCAGGCGCCCAGGGAGAGCCGGAGTCTCGAGGACAGACAGACGGACGGCAAGAACCCCGCTCCGGCCCACGACCGGCCGCGTGCCAGAAAAGTTTGAGCGCCCCGGCGCAGCGCCGCCCCGCTCCCCGCCGGCCCGGCTCCCCAGCCCAGCCCGCCCGCCCGCCGCAGCCCGCTGACTTGCCTGCGCTCGGTGAGATCCGCCTCGGCCTCGGAGATTGCGAGGACTGGGCTGGGCCGGCCGGGCTGCGCCAGGACTCGGTGCCCCGCCCCGCCTCCCGGCTGCCCCGTGGGGAGGAGCCGGCCCGCCCCGGAGGTCGGAGAGCCCTGGGGTCCGCCCCGACCCCAGCCTCGAGCCCGGGGCGGGTGGACAAGACCCAGACCAGACTCCTGGAAGAAAATCAGGGCTTTCCACCAATGTCAGACCCACCGCACCCAGGGGGAGCCCCGGCTGTGCGTGCGCCAGCGCCTACGTACTTAGCGCTAGGAGCTTCAGAGCGAGTCCTGCCCTCTTAAAAGTTGCGTTACCTGCTGGGTTTTTGTTTGTTTATTTGTTTTTTGTTTGTCTTTTGTTTGTCAGCTTTTTAATTCTGGGGGAAAGGGCGATCTCACTAAGTACCCCAGGCTGGCCTCCAGCGCTTTGTCACCCTGTCTCAGCAATTACTCACCCAGGTTTCACTTAATGTATCATCCCTGTTTGGTTTTCTTTGTTTGTGTTTTGTGTGCGTGTGGTTGGTTTTTTGTTTTGTTTGTTTGGGGGCTTTTTTTTTTTTTTTGTCACTAACTCATCTTCAGCACAATTTTAGGGCCAGGGACTTAGTTCACTGGTAGATCTCTGGACCTTCTGCGTGAGAGACCCAGCTGGGTTTCATCCCCAGCACAAAACACAAACAACAAAGAATAGTTTCAGTGAAACACAATATTGTTTCACACGCTATGTTTACATCAACTTCATCCTACATGATCTTTTTTTGTCGTAAAAAATCTGTGGTAAATATCTGACAATTCTGTGCTTTTAAGCTAAATATGTCCTTTTCAAGTTTAAAACTTCAAATATCCAAACAGACATGAGACTCAAGCTCTGCTTGGAACTAATTGTGTGTCACTTAGTGACGGGCATGTTAGGTTAGGGCAGTTCAGTATTGTGCAATCCTCCTGGGGTTCATAACAGATCACTATGTGTCACTGGGATGCAGGAAACCCTGGGCTCCACCCACCCCCACACCCCCCCCCCCAGTGCTGCATAAACAGTGTGGAATGGTGGAAGCCTGAAATACCAGATATTTTGGGAATGTCAACACTAAAATAACTGCTATGTCAAAGGAGTTAAGAGGAGCCCAGTATGTGACCACGGTCCAAACATGGTACAGTTTGATGAAGTGTGTGTGTGTGTGTGGGGGGGGTGTTGTTCTGAGAGTCTCATCATGTAACTCTGGTAGGCTTGGAATGCAATATGTAGACCAGGCTGTCCTGGAACTTACATAGACCTCTTGCTTGCTGGGACTAATAGTATGCACAATCACATGAAGCTTGATGAAGTTTTTATACTGGTAGAACCAAAAAAGTCCTGTTAAGACACTTTTCAAATGCATTGTGGGATAGCCTAAGCAGGTTGTTATAGCAAAATGTAGACTTCTCAGCTATAGGCCTCCAAGCCTGTCTGATGATACCCAGCCTTTGTGTTGGCAGAAAGGTTTTATCTGTTAGTCACGGAATGTTAGGTCATACCCAGAAGTAAAAGGGATGGCTATTTAGGGGCTGAAAATAAAACAACAATTGTAATTAGACTCTGGGCTGGCAACATTCCAATCCTACAGTCATTGAAGTTCTATTCAGTTCATCATCTATCTGCTCAAGGGTTCCTATGAACAAGGAATTTCTTTCCAGGAACTTTCATTCAGGAGTAGAAGGAGGATCAGGATTATCCCAGATACACAGCAAGTGTGAGGCCAGCCTAGGTTAGAGAGACCATCCACCTCAAAAATAATGGCTTTTCGGGGCTGGAGAGATGGCTCAGAGGTTAAGAGCACTGACTGTTCTTCCAGAGGACCTGAGTTCAATTCCCAGCAAAACCACATGGTGGCTCACAACCATCTATGATGAGGTCTGGCGCCCTCTTCTGTAAAAAAACTGTATAATAAATAAATAAAATCTTAAAAAAAAAAAAAAAAAAAAAAAAAAAAAAAAAAAAAAAAAAAAAAAAAAAAAAAAAAAAAAAAAAAAAAAAATAATGGCTTTTCATGGCCCACCACCATAGATATCTTCAGCCCCTGTTCGACCTCATCATGTGCTGCATGGCTGTATGTCAAAGGGGCATGAAGTTTTTGTTGTTGTTTTGATTTTTTGAGTCGGAGTTTCTCTGTGTAACAGCTCTGGCTGTCCCGGAACTCACTTTGTATATCTCAGACTCATAGAAGGATGTGAAGCCCTAGTCCCACGTGGCAGTTACATTTTGATATTGCTAGACTGGGGATTTAGCTCCTGTTTGTCCCACCCCTTCACTCATGAAAAATGCAGCAAAAGCTAGGCTGAGTGACACGCACCTAAAGTCCCCGAATTCAGAAGGCACTATCCACCTTTGAGCTTGAGGTCAGTCCAGACCTCAAGGTGAGAATCAGTCTTAAGGGAAAACAAAACAAACAAAAACCAAAGGGGGTGAGCAAGATGGCTCTGTGGGTAAAGGCACCGATCAGTTAATTAATGCAGTTTGAAGAGAGGTTTTAAGTTCAGTCGGCCAGGTGTGGCAGTGTATGCCTTTAATTCTAGCACTCAGGAGACAGAGGCAGGTGGATCCTTGGAGTCTGAGGGGAGCCTGGTCTACATAGCAAGTACTGGGCCAGCCAGAGCTACGTGGTGAGCTACACTGTTTCAAGAAAAACAATTTCCGGTCAGTAGTATTCCATTTTTATCTGGAACAGCTACCTGGGTTTGTGTGGTTCCAAAGTTCACTTCCTGCTAGCTCAAAGGCTGCTGGGTAGGAGAGCACTTATGTTTAAAGTGCTTATCTCTTGCTAATAGCTGCAGATCAACATCACCTCTATGTGTTTTTCACAGCTTGTTGACCCCCCCCTTTTTTTTCTGTTTCTTTTTTTGTTTTTGTTTTCTGAAACACGCCTTCACTATAGAGCCCTGGCCGTCCTGGAACTTGCTTTTTAGACCAGGCTGGCCTCACAATCACAGAGATTCACTTTCCTCTGCCTCCCAGTTGGTGGGGTTAAAGGCCACCACCCAGTTCAACATTCTTCAAATTGTTTTTAATTGCATTTATTTATTTTGTGTGTGTTTGTGCTTGTGTGTGCGTCACTGCTTGCCGCACGACACCTCCAACTGGCTTCAAGGATCCACAGTCCTGCCTCCCAAGTGCTCAGTGCTGGGATTACAGGTATGTGCCGCCTAGAAACCGAGTCAGGTAGAGGCTGAGCTCAGGAGCAGCTCCTGACACCCAGCAGTAGGCATTTTTTTACTCAACTATTTTGGCTCTGGGCACACCCCACCCTTGCCTAGAGCAGCATTTAGGCAGGAGTTTGGGGGTGGGGAGTAGGCTAGGCTGCATAGTCTAGTCCCAAGGACCTGCCTCCACCTCCCCAGCCCTGGGATGAAATTCGAGCTCTCCTGCTTGCAAAGCAAGCGTGTCCCACCGGTGATGCTGTCTGCCTACTGCAGGAGCCAACTTTACAAGCACATCAAAGGGCTTAGTCAGCAAAGTGCTTCCTGGACAGGTGTGAGAACTGAGTTTAGATCACTAGCACCTGCATGAAAACCAGCTGTAGTGGTGCCTGCCTATAACTCCATGGCTGCTTATGTGGAGACAGGGCAAAACAATGAAACTAGCCTCCAAAAAAAAAAAAAAAAAAAAAAGTGTGTGTGTGTCTGTGTCTCTCTGTGGAGAGTAATAGAGGAATTCACTGGATATCAACCTAGAGATAAGTGTACCCCACCCCACCCCAAAACACACATGCATATACCACACAAAATAAATTTGATGAATGCAAACATGCAGTATGCATATTTATTTGCATAGCAAGGTATAATTTAGATGGAAATTACATATGAAGACTGGGCTAGCTCCACGGCCAACCCCAACCTTTCTGTGTACTCCAAGTCCCCATTGTAATGCCTGAATCTCAATCACCCAGAGAGACCACCAGAGACAGAGATGTCTGAAATCAACAGCAAGGTTTATTGTCATCGAGATACAAGCTTAGGCAGGGAGCTTGTTCTCTGTACAGCACTCACACCCCATGAATGCGGTGCAGGGAAGAGCTGAGCACCCCAAGTTACACAAGCTTTTTCTAGGCAAAGACCACAGGCAGGGTTACTCAGGGTCAAGGCTGCAGGTGTGCTCTTGATAAACTCATGCTTAGGGACTTTTTACAGTTTACCATTCTTGGACCCCACCTGGGTGGTGGTGTGGCTGGTAGGTTATTACTGCCTGAGGGGTGGGCCATCCAGGTGTCCTCAGATAGGTTTAGCTCATTCTTTCTTGGAACTGGGGAAGCACCTGCCAGGAATGTGAAACTGAACTCTAAAAATGGCTACTAGAATACAAAATAGGGTTTCTTGAATTAAGTTTACTCTCTTCACCCACTGCCTGTAGACCTACCTCTTTTTAGGAAGTCTCTTCCCCTAAAAGGAACTCATCAGGAAAAGCACAGTTGTTGCCCAGTTTGAGTCTTTTCTTTTGCTATGTGAGTTCTGCAGCCTGCAAGGTTTGGCAGGCATCAGCTTGAATCCCAGCACTCAGAAGGCAGAAGCAGGTGGATCTCTGTGAGTTTGTGGCCTACCTGGTCTACAGAGTAGTTCCAGGACAACCAAGGCTACATGGAGAGACCTGTCTAATTACATATATATGTATATATATTATAATTATTATATATGTTTATTAGCCTCAGCTACATTAGGAAACTAGTGGGTCTTTCCCTGTGCCCTAGGGCAAGGCTGCAGGCTTTGGGAAAGCAAAACTCTTGGTTAAAAGCCATTGGTGGAGAGCTACATTAGCAAGTTCAAACTATCTCTAAACAACAAAACAAACAAAGACTCAAAAAAAAAAAAAAACAATTCTATTTTGTGTAAATATACCCCCACTGTCCCAAGCAACATTTTGCAATACCCTAAAAATAGTATTCATTGTTTATCTGGAATTGAAACTCACTCAGTGTCTGGCTTTTCTCTGGCAATGGCACAGTCCTACTGGAGCAGTTAGTCGGTCAGGAAGGGGTGGAGAGGGAAAGATAACAGGCTGAAGTTTAGTTCCTGAATGGGGTGAAACCAAAGGGTTGCTGGGAAAGGGAGGGTCCAGGGAACTGAAGGGTGAGTAAGGAATGGGAGGGAGGGCGGCTCAACAACTTTCTCTGTGGCTCTTCCCTCTTGAGCCTGGCTTCAGGTTCCAAAATTCCTCCCATAGCTTTGTGATTACCTAGGCAGCTATCAGGAGCTTCCTTCCACCCGGTGAGATTTTTGGTATTTATATCTACTTCCTCGAAAAAGATGCCTTTCTTCAGAGCACTTTGTAGTTATTTTCTCAAACACTCCACTTTCTCCCCAGTCTAGAGATAAAACTCTTGTCTGTACCCTGCCTGGCCCCGCCCATCACCTGGAGGACTAGGAGTGCACGCAATGCAGCTCTTTTTAAAAAAAAAAAAAATTTATTTATTTAATGTGAATTGGTGTTTTGCTTGCATGTATAACTGTGGAAGGGTGTCAGATCTTGGAATTATAGACAGTTGTCAGCTGCCATGTGGATGCTGGGCATTGAACTCAGCTCCTCCGGAAAAATAGTCAGTGCTCTTAACCGCTGAGCCATCGCTCCAGCCCGCAATGCAGCTCTTATATGGGGGCCTCAAGAACCCCAGATTTAAATGATACAGGAGGAGAAATGTGGTTGGAGGGGACACTGAGGGTCTTGCGTTTTACTTCACACACAAAAAAGTACTTTTAATCCTGGCAGAGGCAGACCTCTCAGTCTGAGGCCAATTTGTTCTACAAAGCAAGTTCTGGAACATCCAGGACTGCATGTATGGAAGAAGAAAGGAAAAATAAGAATGTTTATTGAGAAATTATTATGTTCCAGAAAGTGTTTTAGGATTTAACCATCAGGTAACAATTAGGTGAAAATGTGCATCCTAGCAAGGGAACAAACAGTCATTAGAGATGTCAAAACTAATTGACAGAGTGATCACTCCCTGCGGACAGAAAAGAGGAAAACTCCTGTTAATAAAATGCTGAGTTTTGCTAGGTGTGGTGATCCATGCCTTTAATCCTTGTGCTCAAGAAGCAGAGGCAGGTGGATCTCTATCAGTTTAAGGACAGCCTGGTCTACATAACAGGTTTCAGGTCAGCCAAGGCTACATGGTAAGACCTTGCTCAAAAAACAAAACAAAACAAAATTATGTTTCATTGAATTTAAAATTTAAGATGCATTAATTAGAAGTTTGAAATTAACATTATTGTTTGCTTGGAGGCAAATACAGGCGGATCTCTATGAGTTCAAGGCCAACCTGGTCTACATGTTGAGTTCCAGGACAGTCAGAGCTATAAAACAGAGACCCTGTCTCCAAAGCAACAACCACAAGAATATTTTTGTTAATAAGCATTACTTAACACATTCCTAATGAAATAGTAGACTGCGCCTACTGATAGTATTGGGGTGCTGAGGCAGGAAGACCAGTTCAAAGCCAGCCTGAGTTCCTAAGACTCTGAAGAAGGAAACATGAGGATGTGGCTGTTGGTAGAGGCTGTTGTAGCAGGCAAGAAGCCCTAGGTTCTGAATCTGTAATTCAAGGTCATCCGTGGTCTGCAGAGTGAGGTCTAGATCAGTGTGGGCTACAGGGGCCCCTGTCTCCAAAGAAAGTGAGGGGAGGAAAAAGGAGGAAGAAAGTGGGGGAGGGGAGAACAGGGTCTGGGGAGACTGGAGAGTTTCCTCCTAGAAGCGGGTATTTTGTCCTAGGCTTGGCCTACAGGGCTGTTAGCCTCGCTCCCCTTCACCTCCAGATGGATCTTACCATATGCCTTTTCCCACCTCTAGGCCTTACATGATTCTGTAAGCTCAATCCACAGAGAGACCACCGCAGACAGGGATGTACGCATTGCAACAGCAAGGTTTATTGGCAGCCCAATACAAGGCAAGCAGGGAGCTTACTCCAAGCTTCTGTAGTAACAAAGCAAGTAGGAGCTGCTGTCCTTGGTTACAAGGGATCTTTAATAGGCAAAAGTTACAACAAAGTTGGTTGCTTGGAGACAAGGTGCTGACATGCTACTGATCGGCTCGTACTTAGGGTCTTTCTGTCCCAGAGTATCTTTGGACCCTACCTGGATGGACCCCACCAGGATTCTACCTGGGGTGGCTGGTTTTTCCCAGAACTAGTCAAGAGAGAATCTATTCCTTTCCCAGACCTGGGCTGATTGATGTCTTGGCTGATCTCCCAGAGCTGGGCAGGTATTTTTCTCTCAGATCTAGGGAGGCCTCCTGCTAGGTCTATTCTTTTAGGACATGTTCTCTTCTCAGGACTGATTAGACATGACTGTTCTTCTCCCAGACCTGGGCAGCACCCCCCTGCCAGAAATGAGAAACTAAACTTTATTTTACCTTTTTATAAAATAGCTACTAGAATGCAAAATGGGGTTTCTTGAGCTAAGTTTTCTCTCTTCAGATTCCATTTATACAAAGCCATTACAAACAGTCCTGGGGTGCTGTGTAACCCAGACCCAACCAGAAATGGAACTGAGTTCTGGAATGAGAGAGCTGGAAACTGATTGGTATCCACCAAGCACAGGCAGGGCCAGGGCACCTTGTCCATATCCTCTTGAAATTATCTAAGGTGTTTGTGAAAAAAAGCATAGCACTCCTGGGAGGATTTCCTTCCAAATCTGGAAGCCAGCTGTAAGCTGAGGCCCCAGGGAATCACTAGCATCTTTAAGTTCAAATCACTCATAGGTGTGGGACCTTGGAGATAGTGCTTAACTACTCTGAGCCTTGCTGACTTGTCTGTACAAAGAAAGATAATAATAGAACATGTTTATGAGGGTTAAAAATAACAGTTGTCAGTGCTTGGGGAAAAGTTAAAAAAACAAAACAAAACAAAACAAAAAATCATTGTTACAGGTCTGAAGCCAGTAGACCAGTGACTCAGGGATGAACTTGAACTTAGCCTGGTATTTCAGAAATGAACATGACCTGCTGGGATGAATTTGGCCAGGCCAGGATCCTCAGCAGGGCCAGGATCACACTGGTCCCTTCTTCGTACCCAATGCCACCCAATGGCCTCTTGAGCAATCTGGCCTATCTGGAGAGTTCAGCATCCGGTTTCCCCACCCCACCACACACCCTATGCTATGGATGAACTTCCTCCACCTCCTGCTTCTCCCCCATCTCAGCTTCCCAATCAGGAAGCTCCCTCTCACATCCTCACATCCTTCCTGTAAATCTAAGAAATTTTCTCCCTGAGAAAAGAGCCAACATTCACTTGCTTCTCGGCCCCAGCCTGGTGCCTCGCCTTACCAATATGCACCATGTTCCAAGTGACCCAAGTTTCTACCACTGCCTTCCAGCTTTCCAGAAATTAGGACTCTGCCTCTGACAATATCAGAATCAATGATGTTTTGATCTTAGCACATCTCCCCTTTCCCCACAATGCTGGTTACTGAAGCCGGGGATTAAAGCCGAGGTCTCACATATGCTAGGCAAGTGCTATGAACCTAGCACCTCTTCTGTGTCCCTCAAAAAAGTCATTTGATCTGTAATTAGATAAAAATAGGACAAAAATTGGTTTAACACAAACCGCATTTCAAGTTTCAATAGTAATAAGTGGTTAGTGGCTGCCATACGGCTCTGGGGGCCAGGATGTAGGTCATAGTTCATCTTTGACTCACTCCAAGGTACCTAGCCAAAGAAAGAACTGAAGTTTTAGTGACAAAGTGTCGTGTAGCCCAGGCTGGCCTTCAACACACTGTAGCCTAAACTAACTTTGAATTCTTCATCATCCTTTTGCCTTCCCAGTGCTAGGAATACTGTGGATCATCCCCGAACTAGTACTTTTTTAAGATTTATTTATTATGTAATTTATTTATTTATTATGTATATAGTACATAATATATGTCATCATAGATGGTTATGGGCCACCATGTGGTTGCTGGGAATTGAACTCAGGTCCTCTGGAAGAGCAGTCAGTGCTTTTAAATTTGAGCCATCTTTGCAGGCCCCTGAGCTAATACTTTTTACTGGGTTTGTTTTCTTTCCCACAATCACCTGCTCCCCACTCCTGGTAGCTAGGTAAGAGAAAGGCGCTGTCAAATCCCAGGCATGACCACTAGGTGGCATGATCTGGCCGTCAATGCTCTACAAAGCACCCATAACTTTGCAGAGACACAGGTGGAAGAATATTAACTGGGTGCTTCTGAGGCTGTGTCCAACATCAGTTAAGGAATCTCAGCCAGAATTAACAAATATAATAAAACAGACTAAATAAAGTGGGACTGTTTCTCAGTGTAACTTCGCTTCCAGTTTATTTACTTCTGTATGCTTAGAGTGTGGATCCAAGTATAAAATGTAATTTCCCCCTTTCAATCCAGACTTTATTAAAGCATCGTATTGGGAGAAGATTCATGTTGAAAAGCTACAAGGGGCCACCAAGATGGCTCAGCAGGCAGAGGGCTTGCTGCCAAAGCTCAATCAAAGGTTGATCCCTGGGAACCTCAGCTAGAAGAGAACTGATTCATGGTCACTGTCCTCTGACCCCCGCAGGAGCTCCAAAGGACACACACACACACACACACACACACACACACACACACACACAATCTATCTGATTCCCCAGATTGGGAACTGGGACTTTAATTAGTTTTAATTCCTCCTGGGAACATAGCATACCCCATGGGTGAGCTGGGCAGGAGGCACCTGGGATCTGAAGAAATTTCCTTTAAAAGATTTCTTGGATGGGTGAAATGGCCACTCCTGGGATCCCGGGAGCAGAAAGGGGAAGCAGGAGGATCCAGAGTTCAAGGTCATCATCAGCTACAGAAGGGGTTTGAGGCTACATTAAAGCCTGTCTCAACCAAAGCAAAGATCCTCCCTAAACTGTGGAGCAGGAGATGCAAGGAAGCAGTGCAGACTGGCTGAGGAAAGCATGTGAGGACCCAGAGCTCTAGGAAACTGGCTTGAGACCATATTGCTGAACCAAGAGATGTGTACTTGGTTGTATAGATACTGGCTTCAGGTAGAGCTTGTGGGGTCTCAGCAAGGCTGCTGTACTACTTGAGGTGGATGGGTGTGAAGGGGTCTGCAGTGGGACACACTGACATTCTGAGGATCTAATTTGTGGTCGGGCACTGAGGAATGGAAGGGAAGGATCACACTCTCATAGTCTTTCTTCATATGTTTCAGCACCTGTTAGAACCAGAGGTTGATTTCACAATTATGATACATAAAGCTGGGCCTGGTGCCCAGGAGGATGGCTCAGTGGGTAAAATCTCATCCAGCAATCTGAAGAGCCTTAGTTCAGACTCCGGTGGGGAGATGGAGGGTAGAGGCTGGTGGTGTAGGCAGCAGCAAACAGCAAGAGAGACCTTGTCTCAAATGAGATAGAAGGTAAGGACCTCTGGCCATCTGTGAACTGGACATGGTGGCCCATGCCTTTAATCCCAGCACTCAGGAGGCAGATCTCTATGAGTTTGAGGCCAGCCTGGTCTATAGAGTGAGTTCCAGGACAGTCAGGACTGTTACACAGAGAAACCCTGTCTCAAAAAACCAAAATCAAACAAATAAAACAAACAAACCAACAATTTTCCCAGAGATGAAGACCAACACTTGAGGCTGTTTTCTGACCATACATATGCAGTGTAAATGCATATCTACACTTACACAGAGGAACGCAAACACACACACAACATACATGTCACACAAACACATACTCAATATACACATCATACACATGCATACAACAAACATTTCACACAGCATACATATACCACACCACACAAACACTCACAGATGAATATGTACACATAGGAATATACACATTCACAAATATACACACATATATACAAACACACAAACATCACACACATATGCACAAATGTACACACGCATGCACACATAGCATTTTTGTTTGTTTGTCTTGAAGACAAGATTTCTCTGTGAAACAGCCCAGGCTGTCCTGGACCTCCCTTGGTAGACCAGGCTAGCCTTGAGCTCACAGAGATCTGCCTGCCTCTGCATCTTAAGTACTGAGATTAAAGGCATGGGCTGCCATGTCCAGTTCACAGATAAGATTTTTTCAAAATTGTTACCATGGGCTAGAAAGATGACTCAGTGCTCAAAGACCACTTGCTGCTCTTGAATAGGAATGAGGCTCAGTTCTCAGTATGCATACAACAGCTCCCAACTGTCTGTAAGTCCAGTTCTGGGGGATCTGACACCTTCTTCTGACTTCTAAGTGCACCAGAACACATACAGAAGTTAGTCAAACTTATAAAAACATTAAAAAATAAAAATTAAAAGAAAAACACATATCCTTCCACCTTGGCCTTGGGATATAAGCCCCTGGAGCATTCCCTAGTGGCTAGTATAAGATCTGGGGGCTTGTATTCCAAGGTGGAAGAATATGTGTCCCCACTACAAAAAAATAATATTTTAATTGCCATCAAGGTAGGCTCCAAGTAAATAGTGGAGGGAAGATGCAGGCGGTGGGGGGAGCCTGTCAGCCTGGCCCTGCCTTTCCCATAAGGAACTCCAGGTGTCCTTGCATAGCACCAGGAACTCCCGCACAACCTGATGGGGACAGTGACAGAGAAGCGGATAGAGCTAGGGGACATCAGCACCTAGCCAGACTTAGGATAGAAAAGGCCTCCTCTAGGAGCTGGTCTAACAGTTCATATGTCATTTGACAGATATGTCTTCATGACTCCGTGTGGCAGACACTGTCTCTGAATTGCAGAGACACTGCACAGCTGGCAACCAGCAGGGTCCTGGGAAGAGCCCTGTGCCCCGGGCTGAGTCCGTCCGAGTGTCTGTCTCTAGTTTCCTTGCAATGCCATGGCTGGTAAAGGAGCTTGTCCCAGGGATGGGAGGTGGTGAGTTTGGAGTTTGCTGGGAAATGGGGCGGAGAAGCAGCACCCAGAGAGAAGCAGAAACAGGTGCAGAGATAGAAGAGCAAGCTGTTTCTCCACAGTCAGCATTCCTGGGGCCTCAGCTAGGAGAGACTTGAGGAATTTTCCAGGAACACCGGAGGAGTGGATGGAGCTGTGGGTGGGGCGCACTGGAAACTGAGAACTAGAGCCCTGGAGCATCTTCTGAAGAAGAGGGATGCATTCCATGGGTTAGGAGGCTCTTCTGGAGAGCTAGAGTGTAAGTGAAGGGCTTCCAGTGGAGGGGGGTAGGGGGGGTTGTGGTGAGGGTCCAGATGAGAGAATTTGAAGTCTTTAAAAACAAGGCCGGGGCTGGAGAGATGGCTCATCGGTTAAGAGCACCGTCTGGGGGCTGGAGAGATGGCTCAGAGGTTAAGAGCACTGACTGTTCTTCCAGAAGACCTGAGTTCAATTCCCAGCAAAACCACATGGTGGCTCACAACCATCTATGATGAGGTCTGGTGCCCTCTTCTGTAAAACTGTATGCATAATAAATAAATAAATCTTTAAAAAAAAAAAAAAAAAAGAGCACCGTCTGTTCTTCCAGAGGACCCGGGTTCGATTCCCAGCACCCACATGGCAGCTAACAACTGTCTGTAGTTCCAGTTCCAGGCAAACACCAAGGCAAATAAATAAATAAAGTTTAAAAAAAAAAAAAAAAAAAGACAAAAAAAAAAAAAAAGGGAAAAAAAAAAAAAAAAAAAAAAAAAAAAAAAAAAAAAAAAAAAAAAAAAAAAAAAAAAAAAAAAAAAAAAAGAACAATTCAGTGATTAGGAAAATGTCAAGATCCCAGGAAAAGGAAATTAGTCGACACATGGGAAAGCCAAGGCTTAGGCTGTTTTCAGATCAATAGGCTTTGCTGATGTAATCCCATTCCAGATCTGGGAGTCAGAGGCCCTTGGTCATGTGGTCCCACGCGTGAGAAGAGAGCCACAGTAGACTGCAGGACAAGAAGGGAATGAGGCGTGCTCCCCTGCTACAGTTGCTGTCCTAGGGCTCAGGATAAGGACTTGAGCATAGCATTTCTCCTACCTTCAAGGGACATAGCCTGTGGGGATGGAGAGGTGTCAGCAATGCCCAGATGATGAGCTGAGAATAAATGGAAAGGGAAAAGCAGAAAGAGTTCTGTTTTCATAAAATAATCGAGATGCTTCACATTGTAGAAGGTCATAGAAGATTTTAAAACTACAAGAAATAGGGCTGGAGAGATGGCTCAGCGGTCAAGAGCGCCCTCTGCTCTTCCAGAGGACCCGGGTTCGATTCCTAGCACCCACATGGCAGCTAACAACTGTCTGTAGTTCCAGTTCCAGGCAAAACACCAAGGCAAATAAATAAATAAAGTTTTAAAAAAAAAAAAAACTACAAGAAATAAAGTAAAATGATACCCAATAGTATATGAACAAAGTTCCTGCCCTAGTTTCATGTCTGTGGTTGTGATAAAATACTCTGACAAAAAGCAATTTAGGGAGCTGGGGACAGTGGTGGCACATTCCTTTAATCCCAGCAATCCAAAGACAAAGGCAGGTGGATCTCTATGAGTTCGAGGCCAGCCTGGTGTACAGAGTGAGTTCTAGGACAGCCAGGGCTACACACAGAGACCCTGTCTCAAACAGCAAAACAAAACAAAATAAAAGCAATTTCCGGGAGAAAAGTTCATGTTAGTTCAGGTTAAAGCTTCCAGTGTTGTGGGAAAGTCAAGGCAGGAATTGGTCTTCTTGGTGAGCTCTAGGCCACTGAGAGACCCTGTTTCTAAGTGGCTTGAGAATTACATTTAAGGTTTATCTTTTGGCTGCAACACACACACAGAGACAGACAGACAGACATAGACAGACAGAAACACACACATCCATACACAAACATACAGAGAGAGAGAGAGAGAGAGAGAGAGAGAGAGAGAAACTTGGCTAGAAACTCCAGGACTGGTTACTTCAAGACTTGGTTATTTGTTTGCAACTGACTGGTTCTATGTAGCCCAGGCTGGACTATAATTCATAGCACCTCTCCTGCCTGGATCTGTGTAGCCCAGGCTGGACTATACTTTGTAGCAATTCTCCTGCCTCACCTTTCCAAATGCTAGGCTAGCAGGTGTGAACCACCATGCCCACTTCTCTATGAGGTTTTCAGAGATACAGGTTCTGTCTCCATCTGTGCTGGGCACCTGCAGTGGTCTGGAACATCTCGTGGTGATGGTGGTGGGTGTGATGTGTTTGGGAGTCTGATTGCACATGTGTAGGTCAGAGGACAACTTTTGAGAGTCAGTTTACTCCTTCAATCATGGGATCTGGAAATTGAATTCAGATTGCCAGGCTGGCCCTGTAAGTGTATTTACCATCTGAGCCAACTTGCCCATCCTGGAGTATCCTCTTAACCTGCTTTGTGATGGTACCAAAATGGCTACCAGAGTACCAGACACCATAGGCAGATGACAGCATCCTAAAAAAGGAAAGGTGACTTCTTAATAGAAAGAAAGGGGACATATGAGGAAGCAAAGCTGAGCTAGGTGGTGAGCACTTGTAGTCCTAGCACTCAGGAAAAGGGTCAGTCTCGGGTGCAAATCAAGATGACAGCGTGGACCACATGAGAGCCTGTGTTAAACATAGAAAAGCTGCCAGCAGAAATGGGATGCATCTCGGTGGGAGAGAGCATGCCTAGATCTCAGTGGGAGGGAGCATGCCCACATCTCAGTGGAAGAGAGCTTGCTTAGTATGCAAAGACCCTGGCTTTGATTGGGAAGACCAAACACTGCAGTCGCATTAGATCCCTTTTAAGAACGATGAAAACTTTTTAAGGTCCCCATCCTATCTCTCTGGTTCTCTCACCAGCTGTGTGGCCTGGACCTTTGAATTGATCTCTCCGTATTTGATTGATAGGGTCATGTGAGAGCCAAGGGTTCTTCTATTTAAAGTGTGGAGAAAAGTGCCTGGCACATGCTGTGTGCTATATAAATATTTGCTATTATTATCTCACGGCAGGAACTGCTCCTGGGTCTAACCAATAGTTAGCAGGGTACTAATTGGCTTAGACCAATCAGGACCACCCACCAGGGCTGGAAGGGAACTAAAGGCCAAGCTGTTAAGAAGAGGATGGGCAAAATAGAAGTTAACAAGGAAAAATGAAGCATGGCCAGAGAATGGTCAGTAATCAGCCAAGAAAGAAAGAAAGAAAAGCCAAACCTATTTCAACTTGTGAACACATTCCTATCTGTGTATGTTCCAATTTTTTTTAACCCTTTGTTTTGAGATTGTGAACACAATTCTATCTGTGTATGTTCCAATTTTTTTTAACCCTTTGTTTTGAGATTGTGAACACAATTCTATCTGTGTATGTTCCAATTTTTTTTAACCCTTTGTTTTGAGATAGTATCAAGTTTACAGAATAATTTTGAAAAAGCACAGGAGACCCTGCACCTGTCACCCTCATTTCTAAGACTTCCACCTTTTTAAAGCTATAAAATTAGCATGAGTGCCTGGAGGGATGGCTCAGAGGTTAAGGCACTGACTGTTCTTCTGGAGGTCCTGAGTTCAATTCCCAGCAACCACATGGTGGCTCACAATCATCTATGATGACATCTGGTACCCTCTTCTGTATACTGTATACATAATAAATAAATCTTTAAAAAAATTAGCATGAAGTCCAGGAAATTAATACTGAGCAAAGCTAGTAATTCATGTAAAGTTCATTCCAAGTTTGAGGTAGGATCCCTTTCTCTGGATTAGGATCCACATCATACATTTTCATGACAAGCATCTTTCTGAGGTTTTTCAGAGGTCCCCTGAGCCCTCCTCCAGCTGCAGAACCTCTGGGTTGATGAGAGCCTCAACTCCCTGGAACCCGGGAGCCTCTGTGGCCTTTAACTTTTACGTGCCTTTCAAATTGTGCCTTTGGGAAAGACACCATTGAACAGAACTAGTCTCTCTGTCTCTGATCTGTTTCTGGAGTCTAGGGCCTTGCCCATACTAGACATGTGCTCTTACCACTAGGCTATGCCCCAGCCTGACATTAGAAATTTTTTTTCTTATTTTGTGTATCTGTGTGGTAGAAAGTTTTGTTCATGTTGTTGGTTTCGAGTGTGAGAAGAAACACACACACACACTCGCACTACCAAGGCCACGCGAGAGTTTATTTAAGAGAGTTCCCAGGTGGGTACAGAAACAGAAGCAGGACAGAAGGAGAGGAGAAAAGAGCAACCAAAATGTGGCACCTCTTTTTAAGAGAAGGGGTGAGCACAGGTTTACGTAGTCACGTTTAGGGCGTGCGTCCGTACGGTCCAGGGAGATGCTTCTGTACACAGCCCACTAGGGTTTATGTAGCCACGCCCAGGGGCGTGCCTCCGTACGAAGTGCATCCCACCGGAGCCGTGTTAGCTCAACCACATGGAGTGCCAGGAATACTTACATGTGTCTGTACAAGTACATGTGCTCGTGTGTGTACACATGCTGAGCCATCTCCAAAGCTCTATTTTTAATTAATGAATTAATGTATGCATGCACGTATGTGTGAAGCACTAGTGATTGTACCTAAGGCTTTGTATATGCTAGACTCTACTACTGAACTTAATCCCTAACCCCCCCACACATTGTTTTACACAGGGTATAACTTTGAACTTGAAGATCCTCCTGCCTCAGCTTCCTGAGTGTTGCAATTACTTCATGCACCATTGTACTAGACTTTTAAGAGAAGCTTTAATTTGAATTTGCTCTTTGAGTGAGAAAAGCGGTGGTTATGAGTACCACTGTTTAAACATATGAACCGGAGGGGTGTGGCACTCCTCTGAGGATCCCTGTGTAAGCGGCCAACGTGTAGAGGGCTAAGTGGCCACACAATTTGTGTTCTTGAAGGGCGTTGGAAGGAAATGAAGTTGGAGCCTGAGGTTGACAATGACAATTGTAGGTAGTGAGACTTTATGGGAACTCTGGAGCTTGATGCTGTGGGATACCTGCAGATGTCACTGAGAGGGGGACAGGAATAGACTCTTAAGAATTGTGCTTTGGGTCAGAGAGCCAGCAGTGTGAGAAGAGAATGGATTAACATCCCCCAAAGTTGTCATCCTTGCATCCCCACCCATAGATGATCCTATAGAGAGAAGGAATGTGGTTGTTAGGGTTGTGTTGTGTTGTTTTATCAGTTTGACACAGATTAGGGTAATCTAGGAAGAGGGGACCTCAAATGAGAAAATGCCTCCATCAGATTTCCTTGTAGAAAGTTTGTGGGGCATTTTCTTCATTAATAATTGACACGAGAAGGGCCGGCCCACTCTAGGTGATGCTGCTCCTGGGCTGATGGTCCTGGGAGATATAAGAAAGCAGGCTGATCATGCCAGGGGGAGCAAGCCAGCAAGCAGCATCCTCCACAGCCTCTGTCCCAACTTCCTTCAGTGAAGGACTACACGTGATAAAATGAAATAAATCCTTTCCTCTCTGGGTTTCTTTCGATCATGGTGTTTGTTATGGCAATGGAAAGCTAACTAGCAGAGGAGACAAAGGCGGTCAGTCATGCTCTAGCCCACTCTGTCCCTGCTGGTCTGGTGGCTAGTCCCATTTTTGAGGCCCATGATATCTGTACTTCTCTCCTTATCATCCCTGCACTCTTCCCTCATTCTGTGCATGTTGGGGCTCAGGCCCTTGAATCTCAGCATCACATTAGCTTCTGCTGGTATCAACCTTGTCCTCCTCCAGGGGCATC